>VZTL01029166.1:12201-43231 GCA_013400535.1 Scopus umbretta
TTCCCCTTTCATTTTTTTTTCAACAGGAAAAAAAAAAAAAAAAAAAAAAAAAAAAAAAAAAAAACAACAAAGTAGGTCTTGAATTTAGGTGAGAGAATTTAGGTAATGAGAAGGAGCAGGTGTGTTAACCACTGTCAGAACTTTATATATTTAAAAAAAGGCTTTTTTTTTCATTCTTATCCATCATTTTTTAGTAGATATCTTCAGTAGAGTTAGTATATATTTTTGATAAAATAAAGTTTACTAGAAAATTCATGAGATTTTTCCCCCTAGATAATGTAAATATCCAAGTGTATTCCATTTTATACTGTGTTCTTTAATTTGGGAATGTTTACATTTTGTGTATTTCAGAGCTTTACTACTATGACTCACAAATTGCAAAATGAGAATTCTTAAGGGAGACCAAGTCAATAAGTGACTGCCATTTGTTAAATATATTTTTTAAGAATTACCATAAACAGATTCTAATAGTGTGTATTTTACTGGATTATGACTTAACAAAGTAGTATCTTTTGCTTTTTTGAACTTAAAATGTTGGAAATGTGCAAGTGTCACTTTATCATACAAGAAAATTATTACAGTAGATTTCATATACCTAAATAAAATCCTTCTTTTTTTGCCACCCAGTATTTAACCTATTACTATTATTATTTTCTCATTATTTTTATGCAAATACATGCTAAGATATTTGACAAAAAATATTGACTGCAAATATTAAGGATTCGGCTGTGGTTTGGCACAATTTCAGTGCTAAAAAGAATGTTTAGTAGATACAAGGGACATGACAAAGATACACAGATCAGGCATAATCATAATCTTCGCATACCTTAGAACAAAAAGACATTAAATTGGTAGCAAGCACCAAGGACCATTCTGCCCTTACTTCATGCTATTTCCGCAGGGTTCTATTTCACAGAGTTCTAATAGCCCACCAGCCTTCCCAATTCTACCTCTGTGTTTTCCCTACACATTTTCTGAGGTCATTGCTGCTGTCAAACAGTCACAGTGTTGACCACTATGTACTGAGTTCACTTTCTTATGAGTACAGATAGCGGTAAAATTCTCTTTCTGTCCTAGAGGAGCAGAAGAGAAATTTTATTCAGTTTCCTCTTTAAAAGATAGAGTTTAACAACTTTTTTATGATTGTTAAGGGCTTAGGGGATAAGCAGCCAGGGCACAGTCCCAATTTTTGCCTCCTCTATTCTGTGCTGTCTGCGCAGAGCATCTAGGGTTATTCCCCAAAGGGATCAGGCTGCAAGCCACAGGAAAATAGAATGTGGGCCTTGTTTTTCTCTGTAGCTGCATTAGTTAAAATCAAGATCTGTGATAACTTATTAAAATAGAGTATAGTTAATCTATATGCTATTTAATATTCCTCAGAGAGGGGATTAGAAAACAAGTACAATATTCTCTAAAAGTTTAAAGTTCTGTTTAATGAATACATAGCAGCTGTCAATATATGAGATGTCCTGCATACCTCTGTGTTATCAACTCTATTCATTCCTAACAACGGAAAAACACAGACTACACTCATCAGGAAAAGTAATTACTCAAACAATTTTCTTTTAAATCTTGATCTTCATGAAAAAGTGTATTCTAATTACTTGTGGGAATCTGTTAGTATGTGAAATGACCAGCTACCCCTAATCTTGAAAAAGGACAGAATGACTGACATGCTGATTTTTTGTTGTAATGAATTCAAGTAAGTAAATAAATTATGATTTTATGAAGTTTAAAAATTTAAGTGATAATGGGCCAAATTCAGAACATACTTATGAAAACTGAATCTTATTTAGCAATGGACTAATTTCTGCCACCTCTATTTGTAGTAGGCCATCCAGAAATATCGTATCAAAATAATTCCAATTTAATTAAAATTACCTATTGGTTACTGAATGTTGCTTTAGGTTGAGGTCAGTAAAGAATATGCTACTCTGGGAGAAATAATGAGAGCATTCAGAATGGTTCTCAGAAGTGCTGACCAATGTTAAGAAATGGGTTATTATTGTCCCAAAGATGGCAAGCATAAGACAGTTCTTCAAGATCCATAGGAAATATTGGGCACTAGAGCTGTAGGGAGGGAGATTTAAAGGTCACTTTTCTTCTTCTTAGCTCTTTTTCTTTCTTCTTCTTTTTTTTTTTTTTTTTTGAATAGCAACTTCATAATTATCTTCTGATGACAGAAGTTATGTGACTGGGGGGATTCTTATTCTCTCTGACAATCTGTGGGGATAATTTCCCAGAGCAGACCATGTCTATGCTGTTCTTCGGACTTTGAGCTGGAATCAGTTTATAGCCAGACAACCTACAGCATCTGTACTTAGGTATTTACATCATTCTGTACCCATAGTTATAGACTTTTACTGACAGTGAAAACTAAAGACACAGTCCAGTCCTCATTCTTCTTCACTCACACTTTAAGATATGAGAAGAAACACCTGGAAGATGTTGAAAGGGTTTTGCTATTTTATTTACAGTCTGATACTTTTACACAGTATTCTTATTTAAAGTACTGTACAACGAATGAGGGGGCTTTAGCATTTCATTTTAGATTTCTGGAGACAGGAAAGGCAGAAAGGTGTTCCTGCACTTTCTTGGAGGAAGAGTATGTATGCCCTGCTTTGCTAACTCTCTATATGCAAGTCATTTCAGACAGAAAATTGTCAGAAAACAATATGGCTGGGCTTATATAATAAATGTACACAAGAAGGGAGTCATGAGTCTGTAATAAGAATGTGATGGCAACTGAAAAGTTAATTAGTCTATCCAGCTCTGATTGAAATGGGAATAGATCTCTCCCGCTCATTTACGGTGTTAAGTGATGCTTCAGATCTTCAATACTATAGACTATTGAAAACCAGAGAACTACCTGTGCAATGAGATTACATTCCATAGAGGAAAGAGATCAGTTTATAGCTGTTTGGGAACTTTTTTGTTTTCCTTTATTTTCTTCCAGTAATTCCATTTCTCACCAGTCTCTCATAGTGAACGACTTTATGCTATGCTCTAAGAAATTCCTCCATATGGTTATGTTTTTATTTGAAGTGTCTCAGCCTTTTGCTACAAGGACTCTTGCAGAAATGCATTGAGACTTCAGTATTCTTGAAAAGATGTTCACTAGTATTTGGTGTGGGGAGAGAAAGGGGAAGTAGAGGAATGGCCTATTAAATGTGAAATTCTTTATATTTAGAATATTCTACTTGTTTACAAAGATGAATGTAATATTATGGTTGAGAACATCAATTACTATCTTAAGACATTTCACAGAAAGATTTTTTTTTGCTTCATTGTACCTCTTTGGGCTTTCCAAAGTTTCCATAACAGGCTTTGGCACTTTTAAAAGGGTAAGGATGATATATTATATGTTTTGGTTTTTTCCCCCAAAAAATAAAAGTTAAGCATGTTGATAGGAACTCAGTAGAAGCTGGAAGATGCTTCCCTCATAGATCAGCAATCTCATGCCTCTGCAGGAGCTCCGCTCCAGTCTCCCACATCCTGCTGGGTTCACAACACAGCACAAAATGGAAACCACTGACTTGCATATACATGATACCTTCAATCAATTCTCTGTGTATAAAAGTGAACCTGCTTCTGTATTCCAAGGGCTAGAAAATTCAGAAAAGGGATAGATTTATATCTTGGTCTTTGCGGGTTGTGTTTGTGTTCTGGTTTTGGCCAGGATAGAGTTAATTTTCTCCACAGTAGCTCCTATGGTACTATGTTTTGGATCTGTGACAAAAACAGTGTTGCTAACATACCAATGCTTTTGCTGTTGCAGAGCAGTTCTTACACATCATCAAGGCCAGCAAGTAGACTGAGGGTGCACAAGAAGCTGGGAGGGGACACAGCCAGGACAGCTGACCCCAACTGACCAAAGGGATATCCCGTGTTGTGCTCAGCAATAAAAGCTGAGGAAGGAATGAGGAAGGGGGGACGTTCAGAGTTATGTCATTTGTCTTCCCTAGCAACCATTATATGTGATTAAGTCCTGCTTTCCTGGAAATGGCTGAACAACTGTCTGCCAATGGGAAATAGTGAATTAATTCCTTATTTTGTTTGCTTGCACGTACAGCTTTTGCTTTACCTATTAAACTGCCATAATCTCAACCTATGAGTCTTCTCACTTTTGCTCTTCTGATTCAATTCCCCATCCTGTCAAGGGGGAGTAAGTGTCTGTGCGGTGCTTAGCTGCCTACTGGGGTTAAACTGAAACGGTTGGTATTTCATTTACAGGTGATCTATTTCTTTATTTGTCACTAAATATTTTATGGGAATTCCCTAATTCCTAGGGTATATATTTGGTATAGGGTGGAGGACCTATACCTGCTCCATGATTAATATTACACTTAATTTTCATGTGGAGGTCAAATACATTAATTTTTTCAAACCTTTCCAGAAAATCACGTAAGGAGGAAAGTCGGTATATAGATCAGCTTCAAATTTTGGTGAGAAAGGTAAAAGACCATTCAACCCTATCAATATAAGGATGATCTTGGATATATGCAGAGAGTATAACCTCTCAAAGAAGGTTAGGATTAAAACGGGACACAGCTAGGAAGTGAACACCTCTGGGATTAGATAGCTATTGAGAAGTGGATTTTTGTGACCTTTGTACCTGAACATCTAAAGTGGGACTTGTAATGTAGATGTCAGCTGGGTTTATATATACCTATATGCCCATATGGCATATGTTTGGATATATGATAAATATAGAATCATAGAATGGTTCTGGCTGGAAGAGACCTTGAAACATCACCTAGTTGCAACTCTCCTGCCATGGGCAGGAACATCTTCCAATAGAACAGGTTTCTCAAAGGCCCATCCGACCTCACCTTGAACATTTCCAAAGATGGAGCATACATAACTTCTTTGGACAAACTGGTCCAGTGTCTCACCACCCTCATTGTAAAAAATTTCTTCCTTATGTCCAGTCTAAACCTACTCTCTTTCAATGTAAAACCATTATCCCTTGTCCTGTCACTGCAGCCCTTGGTAAAAGTCTTTCTGCATCTTTCCTGTAGGCTGCCTTTATATATTGAAAGGCCACAATAAGGTGTCCCCAGAGCCTTGTCTTCTCCAGGGTGAACAACCCCAACTCTCAACCCTCCTCTGACGGCTCCTATGACCCTCCTCTGGACCCGCTCCAACAAGTGCATGTCTTTCCTGTGTTGGGAACCCCAGAGACTGACACAGTACTCCAGGTGAGGTCTCATGGAGAGCAGCATAGAGAGGGGAGAATCATCTCCTCCAGTATGCTGGCCACACGTTTTTATGCAGCTCAGGACACGGTTGGCCTTCTGGGCTGCAAACACACATTGCCAGCTCATGTCCAGGTTTTCATCCACCAGTACCCCCAAGTCCTTCTACACAGAGCTACTCTCAATCAGTTCATCCCTCAGCCTGTATTGATTCTGGGTTTTGCCCTGACCTAGGTGCAGAACCTTGCACTTTTCTTTGTTGAACTTCATGAGGTTCACATAGGCCCACTCCTCGAACATGTCAAGGTCCCTCTGGATAGCATCCCTTCCTTCTAGCAAATCAACTGCACCACTCAGCATGGTGTCATCCCATGCTCTGCCAGGTGCACAAGAAGCTGGGAGGGAGCACAGGCAGGACAGCTCACCCAACCTGGCCAAAGGGCTATTCCATACCATATGGCGTCACGCTTAGTATATAAAGTGGGGGGAGTTGGCCNTCAGCTGTAATATTTATATATTATGTAAAGATATATATTTAATATTTAATATATATTATTTTATATATCATATACCTATATAAGCATATATATTATATTATATTATATTATAATAAATATTTTACCTTATAATATGTTTATATATTAATATATACTATTTATTATAAATATTGAATGCCTATATAAGCATATACACATATTTCCTCCTTGGCATCTCCAAGTGTCAGTTATTTCACATACATTAAGAACATGATTTACTTCACTAATATGAAAGTACAGGAACCAATTCTAAAATCTTTAAAGAATACATAGACGAGAAATGTTGATAACTGGTGTTATTCAGTATTGAAGAAGAGAAAGTAGAACTCAGTATTGCAGAAAATTCAGTCTTTTCCAGCATCACACAGTATTTTCAATTTAAGTCGAGAATCTGCTTTTCCTGCTTATGCTGAGAAAAATAATATCTTACCAAACTATTTGGTATAATGAGACTGCTTGAGGAATATGGTATTGTTTAACGTAAGTACAGTCTACGGAATGTCAGTGTGAATAGTACTTCAAAGTATTCACCTCGAAGGAAAAATCAAACTTTGTCAGAGACACAAAAATGAAAACATTGAAGAGAAAATTACAAACCTATAAGTAAGACTGTTCAGTATAATGTGCACTTTCATTAAATAGTTGAGGAAGAAAGAGATAGTTACAAGAAAATATAACTACGAAGGAATCATACACAGAAAGCAATTCCATGATGGCTGATAAATCAGCAGCTGCGTAAGAAATGTACCTGAAAAAAGTGGTAAATTCTTGTGAATTAAAACACGTTTATCTAGCTACTTTAAATACATTCACATTATTGATATGCCCAAAGCAGATAACACATTGTTATTCTGGCAGGCTGATAAATAATCACTTAGCTCATGCCACTCCTTGTTTGACTCTAAAGAAAATGATGCATTACTAATTACATGGATTATCAGCAGATTTATGGGTTTTAGGAGTTAGGAGTTGCAGTTTATTCAGCATCATAGCAAGTACAACTGAAGTACAGAAAAAAACCTGCATCATGAACATTATAAAATCACAGAAGATGAAAACAAAATATCTGTATATTTTTCTTTCGGGAAAAAAAAAAAGTAAATTTTTTGGCAACAGTGTTGCCATTCTTCATGCCTTTCAGAAAATTTTTCTCACCTTTATGTTTTCTCCCATGTCAAGTTTAGAAACAGGATTACCATCTCAGAAATAAAGCCAATAATACATCCCATTTTATACTGTGGAGACACTCCTCTCTATCAATAGGTACTGAATGAAAATAAAACAAGACAGGTAAGAATTGTAAAACTACCTTAATATACCATACACATAGGCATTACTTTAATTAATTTAATTTATGCAGTTTGTTAATTAATAGGCTTGATTTTTATATTTCAGCAGGAATATCCCAGCAGGTAACATTTTCACCAATAAACTAGCATCAATTTCTTAAAAAAAATATATATTTTTATCTGTGAGGGCTTGTCTGTGTTGCAGTGATTTTATTCAGTCTATTTTACTAACAAGCTGAGAGAATGATAATATTATTGTGCAAACACTTCTCCCATTCTTTCTTCATCAATATGAGAGTGCTTTGCTTGGCAACCATCTACAAAATATCATCTCCCTGCATCCTTCAGGTCTTCCTATATTTGAACTTTGAAAGTCGTCTGATTTCAATATTTCTTCCCAGTGTTCCCCTTCTAATTCTGTCTATTCAGCTAATCACCCATACAGGTCATAATGATTCCTTTTTTAGTCTGCATTCTCAGGGCTGTTCATTGCTGTTCTTTCAAAACACCACCTTAGAAAAGTCTTTACACTTATTTCAATCTGTGCCTATACTGACAATCTTTTCTTTCCCAGTAATTTGCTTCTCAACTCTACTTTGTGTCAACATCTCATTTTTTTTCTCCCCACATGCAATTGCTATAACATTCTATGGTCTTTCAGACATGTCACTTGCCTGTTCTTGCCCTAAATCTCCTCTTCTACTGAATTGTCAGACTGAAAGGTTCCTGTCACAGCTAATATTTCTTCACAGATCTAGGGATAATGAATGGTAGTGAAAGTGGTGTTTATTGTTCAATACACGGTTGACAGAAGAGTTCAGATACTGCATAACTAGGTGAGCAAGAGCCTCTGACAGAGGAAATCATTACTAAAATCAAGTTTTACAGAGCTAATGAATGTACACATAAGGAAGTTTAAAAAGAGAGAATACATTAGTAGGTGCTGAAGAGTTAGATGATACCTTTGATGATCTGTATGTGTGAATTAATAGCAAGGACAGCAAGATGGACAATTTGTGTTTATAAGAATATACTTTATTTGAACTTTGACCAGGTTAACAGTTAATGTCTTTTCCCTATTTAGTTTTGCTGAGTTTATTAAATAATTACAGTGTGCATGTTTTCAAAAAAATAAAGTGTAGGAATCAATAATGAATTGCACACAAGAAAAGAAAATAAGCCAAGCAAATCAAATCCTGGACTAAAATTCTTCAAAAAAGAACACTATTGGGACAGCTAAGTTTAGATCTGTATTGAGCATCAGCTGGATAGCATTTATCAAGTGGCATATAAGTGTGAGTGTTAGCTTTAAAAACCTAGAAAGATAAATCATCTTTATTTTAAATTTTATCAGAGTTTTAATGTGCTCCAAACACAGTCTAGGTGTTGTTTAAAATAGAAATAAATAAATCAAACTTAATAAACTGCTTGCTTCAGCTGTTTTTCCTGTAGAGATGTGTAGTTCATTCCTATTTTGGAGAAGAAAATCAGATGAAGAACTAAATTAGCAATATTTATAATGTTAGAGAAGTCTCCATTTTTTTTCCCCAAATAAGTCTGGTTTTACCTTCAAATAATTGTCTTTTAATATTGACAGATGACATTATCTAAAAAAAGTTATATGCATACCTACATGCGTACATGCATATACATATACATATGCACATATTTACACATGTGTGTATGCACACACAAAACAAATTGCTTGACTTATTAGAAATACAGTGTATAACTTCTGACATTACTTCTTTTTTTTTTTCCTTGCTAGTTATTTCCTTGTATGTTGGATGGAGTCCCAAAACAATCCTTCAGATATAAAACCTACTACTAACACACAAGAAATATGGTTCTTTTATGCTGACAATCTGATTACATTTTCTGTGAACAGACTAACACTGAAATATCAAAGTAAATATTATTTTATATCCCTTAAATATGTTGTTTAACTCAGTTGGAAATTTTGCATTATGAAACCAGTTGTTAATTATTTATAATTTTCCACAATTGTAAGTAAATCTGTTAAAAGATATTTTGCTTTTGCATCTCCTTTGTAACAAACTAGACTATTCAAATGCAACGTAGGCCTTGAGTACGGTGTATTAAATCAGATTAGTTAACCATAGACAGGCTTGTAAAATTTGGAAAAGAAATATGTAATTCTTACTATTAAAAATATTACCAACCTATGTACATTCTATATGTGGTTAATGCATAATTTCACTGTAAATAATTATTTCTTTCAAATTTTCTGTAACTCTTTAAGGTAGTTAGGGCTCATGTGTGCTGGCATGCTTTTTTGATTGAGATATAAATCATAGTTGTAACAATATAAATACTGAATGTGTTTATGAAAAATGTCATCCAGTCAACACAATCAAATCTTTTAATAGCTGCATTGACTAAAAGAAATAATGTAGTTTAATATAGTGTTATACATTATTTAATGTATAGGAGGTGAACCAGCATCTACTGAAATAAAAGAAATGTTTTATTTTACTTAGCTGGCCCTATTAAAGTAGCTTGTATGAACACTTGTCTAAATAGTAGCAATGGCCAGTGCCTTTATCACACAGTCTTGACCATCAGGTCTATATTAACCCCCTTATTCTAAGTCAAAACTACTTCAGTATGTAATTTTTATTTCACACTTCCATAATTTATTTCTTTGAATCAGTCCACACCAGAGATATCTTTTTTCTTATCATAAATATGCAATTTACCTTCAAATACACAACTTTTTATCATTGTACTCTATTTTGCATGTGTGAAAAGCTTAAAAAACCCAAGCAACTGAAGAACAAGCAAAGATATCCTTAGCTTTTGGACATAACAATGAATATTTAACAAATGAGAGGAAGATGACAGACAAAATTATTCTTTCACATGCATCTTCTCAGCTCCAAGACTAAATGCCTGATCTTCCATTTCAAAATAGAGACAATCATGTTTTGGTTTCCCTTCCTGGCTCCTTTGAATTCTGCCAACTGTGGAAAAAACCCAAAAACCTACAGTCTTGCAAACCTCAGTGCCTTGTAATTTACTTCTCAAAGGAAAGCCTCAGGAAATGTTAGAATAGAATAGAATAGACTATTTCAGTTGGAAAGGACCTACAACGATCATCTAGTCCAACTGCCTGGCCAGTTCAGGGGTTACCAAAAGTTAAAGCAAGTTATTAAGGCCATTGTCCAAATGCCTTTTAATGCTGACAGGCCTGGGGCCACCTCTCTAGGAAACCTGCTCCAGTGTTTGACCACCCTCTCCGTAAAGAAATGCTTCCTAATATCAAGTGTAAACGTCCCCTGATGCAGCTTTGAACCATTCCCACACGTCCTATCACTGGATACCAGGGAGAAGAGATCAGCACCTCCCTCTCCACGTCCCCTTCTCAGGAAGCTGTAGAGAGCAATGAGGTTGCCCCCCAGCTTCCTTTTTCCAGACAAGCCCAAATTATTATGGTAAGTCTTGTTACTTCAGGCTTTTAATATTCTCCTGGGAGAAAGAATGTGCAGCTGGAACCACATGGTGTTCTGTAACTTCAATGGTTTGTTATGGTTTCTTACAGTTGTAAACAGCTATAAAAATTGAGAGGATAGCCTAAATAGTGCCAAGAGTCTGGTTTGTCCCAAAGAACCCCAAGAAGTGTAAATTCAGTGCAGGGTGACTCTGTTGAGTAAGCTCTATGTTTAGTGTAGGTGGGATAGAACAAAATATACAGTCAAATGTCCTGTGAGCTACTTAATTATTTACAGATCTCATAATTTTTCCTGAATGCTGCATGCTTCAGGTTATCAGCCTCTGAGAGTTTGTTTTTCACTCTTTTTGTTTTCCAGCTAGAATCATTGCCCTCTAGTTATTTTAATCAATAATATTTACCACCTACTTGTTCAGAAATTGGCTTTAAATAATTATAAACACAAACACACACACGTACACAGAAATATAACATAATGATATATAACTGGTGTATTGACTGGTGATGTTACTATCTTCATATTTTGTTCTTTCAGTATTCTAGAGTTTCAATTTTTTTTATATATTTTGACAAAATATTTTAATATAACATTAATTAAAATTAGCACAATAATGTAAGTCAAGGCAATTTGATGAAGATATTACCCAATCAGAAAAAAGAAAAAGAAATAAAGAGCAAAAAAACCCTTTTGTGTTCATAATAGTATTCAAATATACATAGTTTTCCTTTAGTTTAATTTAAAAATTAATTTTCTGGAACTTTAAGTTTGTAAATCATAAATTTTAAAATTATAAGTTGCATATTTTAATTACATTGTCTATAATATAACATACTGTTTTACGTGCAGGTGGCAAGGTGCTGGCAAGGGGGCCTGCAGGGGTGGCCTATGTGAGGAGAGGCTGGGGCTGCCCCATGCTGGACACAGCCACTTCCAGGCAGCTCCAACCAACCCACCACAGGGCACGGCTGAGCCCCTCAGCCAAGGTGGTGGCGTCTTGGGGGAAACATATTTTAGAAAGGGCAAAACACTGCAGAGCAGAGGGGGGAGTGAAGAAAAAAATGTGACAAGAATAACCCTGTAAATACCAAGGTCAGTGAAGAAGAAGTGGGAGGAGGTGCTCCAGGTCCTGGAGCAGAGATTCCCTTGCAGCTCATGGTGAAGACCATGGTAAGGGGTTGTCCC
This sequence comes from Scopus umbretta, assembly GCA_013400535.1. Classification (NCBI taxonomy): domain Eukaryota; kingdom Metazoa; phylum Chordata; class Aves; order Pelecaniformes; family Scopidae; genus Scopus; species Scopus umbretta. The sequence goes on from VZTL01029166.1 coordinate 23,880, forward strand.
CCTGCAGCCCAAGGAGGAGACCATGGTGGAGCAAAGAAAAAGTGTGAGAGGGAAAAAAGAGACAAAGGCAAATCTTATGTACTGACCATAATCCTAAAATCTACTTCTACAAGTACTATAGGATATAAAATGTTCCATTAGTTTCTTTCATCATTCACAGAAAAAGGTAATGATGTCATGCTACTCAATCCATATTTATATTTGCTTAATCAGAGTGATAGCATTGTCAGTATGTACCAAGCATGATTTCCCAAAATACGATGTTAGGTGAGATAGTGAAATTAACAGAGGAAACCTGTTTCTGTCTCTCTACCCTGCTCTGTGACAGAANCTGTGAAAGAGTGCAACCTGGGAAAATTCATGTAATGTAATTGTCAAAATTGAAATGTGTGTCAATATTAATATATATCTCTTAAAAATAATTATGTACACACAAATTTAATAAACCAGCTACTGAAAAAAATTTAAAATCACATATAACAGATAGCAATCACATAACAGGACAAACCTCACTGGCTAATCTTTCTCAAATTTAATATTTGCTAGCTGGCTTTGGTCCCATGCTGTTCTTCACAAGCTTAGGAAATATTTAGGATTATAACTGCAATAATTTCATAGCTGCGTGAACAGACAAAAAGCCTTCCTTTGTCTCACTGAAGCTGGATAGTGTTTAACACTGAACAATAATTCCTGTCAAGAGCCTGCCTCATGCTATTGAAAACACATGGTATGGTATATGATTTTTCGGTCACCACATGAAAACAAATTAACATTCTAAATTTCAGTAACTATACAGATAAAGATTGTATTATAGCAAAAATTAAAGTTCAGGTCAATCTGAGGGAAGACAGAATGACAAAAAAAGTGAATATAACTAATCAATTGCTCTGAGCACAGAATCATAAACAACAAATGCAGCCCTAAAATTGCAGACAATTTGGAATCAGAAAGCATGTATTCTACTCTTGTCTGTTTAACAGCAATGAATATTATAAATTGTGTGACAGGGTGACAGCTCATTTTGTCTTTTTACAAAACCTATGTTGGTTCCTGCACATAGTGTAGTTTATGTGCTGCTGTTGCTGATATGTCAGCCATTAAGTAGCATGGACACAAGATTTGCAGAAAAAAAATCTACTTGGGCATTACTAAATACCTTTCACTATTCAAAATTAAACAAAACAACTTAACACTAAGACTACACATACCCATACGACTCTCATAAGTGCAAGACATAGTTTTTAATTCCCTAAAGTAATTCAAAGCAGTTTGATATATTTGGCTGCCCTCTATAAGCAGTGTGACAAAACATTTTTCCGTTGATATTGAGATGCAAATTAAAAATATTCTTTCTGGGCAGCTGTGAAAGCAGCATAGTAAAGGATTTATTTGAGAAGCATAAATTTAAGAGCCTAACCATTTTATCAAACTGATTTCCTTTTTTTTTTCTTTTTTTTTTTTTTTTCCAGAACAAAGAGTGCAAGGACCAATTTAGTGGGAAACCAGTCTAACAAACAAATTTTCTGTCCCTAAAGTACTCTCTTAGATCTAGGCTCTGCTGTATTTTGAAATGACTTATGTCAAGCCACTGAGATTTCTATTGTTAGAACAGTAATTTGTTTTTGCACAGAATTACTATCAACTGTTGTATAGTCTGCGAGCTATGGAGGCAATAATAGTGAAACATTCACATGGCCCATTTACTGGATGAGGTTGCATAAAGTCCATCTGATTATGTATAAGTGGTTATTAAGAAAGGATCTCAAACAAGAGTCCCAAGAGAGCTACAAATCCTCAAGCCATCTATTACAGAGTCATTTTATAGGAACTGTAATTTCATGAGTATTGATACTTCATTGAGAATGACTTCTGGACAACAACAAATGACGTTTTTACAGGCCAGCTTGAAACTGTACAGTTCAAGTGCCAAACAAGGCTGTACTTTTAAGTCAGAAATATTAAAAGCAAAGGGGAGAAATAGCTATTTGTAACAGCAAACTCCCTTTGGGCTTTGCAGAGTAGAAATGTTAAGCCTCGGCAGATTTCATGAGACATTATGAAGTTCTGAAGACAGATATGTTTTTTTATGAGAACTGAATGCAGTAATTTATCAACATACGTCATTGAGTGCATAGATCCTTGGGTTGTAGCACAGGGAAATGACAGAAAAGTTATTCATGTGAGGGGACAATTTTAGAACAAGTAGTTTGTGTCATATTAAGACACAAAGGCCTGAATTCTTTAAAGTTTGCTTGTTCATTAATTCATTCCGTTTCAAGATCTTTCATCCCTACTGTGATCCAAAGGCTACCCAAGATCAGAGAAAAGTCCCAGTAGGGCAGAATGAAATCCTATGGTGCTAAAAAGGCTTTGAGGTAGATCCTATTACTGAAAGCATGATAGTTGACATCACAGGGTGCAAAAAGACATAGCAGATCACATTTAGAACTTTGCACCTGTAAAATATTGTTTAGACCTTAGTGATTAAGGGTGACAAAACTTGCACTACATTTTCAAACCTTTTCTTTTATGTTGCCCCTGCAGTGAAAATTGCAGACACATGCCTGTGACATTAATTTTCCTATCTTAATTTGCAAAGGTTGTCCATTTTGTGATGATAGTTTAGAGCACTTTTGCCACTGGAATCATTCTTCACTTACATACAATCAAACATATACTACACTTTTGTACAGAAGTTTCTGCTTTTTAGTACGCTCTATGAAAAATAAGCCTTGACTAATGATCACTTCTCTTTCCTTGATAGAGACAGAACTTCAGATTCACACCTGAGACTTGGTATGGCATGAGTAAAAGAAAATACTTTGGGGATGGAGACAACAGAACCTAAAATGAATTTTAATTTCATTCAAATTCAAATTTCATTCAAATGAGGCATGATATCTTGGGGCATGAAAAGAGGAAAATGCCTTTATTTTTCCTTGGTTGTTATTTTTTTTCCTGAAATACATTTTAGATGGAGTGCTATACAGAACAATTTTGTTGTGTATGTTTTTGTTTGTGTGGCAAGGATTTGGTAGTGGGGGAGGGGATCAGGGACCTACAAGGGTAGCTTCTGTGAGAAGCTGCTAGAAGTTTCCCCTATGTCCAACAGAGCCGATGCCAGCCGGCTACAAGATGGACCCGTTGCTGGCCAAGGCCAAGCCAATCAGTGATGGTGGCAGAGCCTCTGTGATAACATATTTTAGAAGGGGGGGGCNAGAGTCAACCCACGACACTTAGTGTCTTGATGGCTATGATATTTGAAGGGGTTTGCATCTACTCAGTCTTTGAATCTCCTCTGAACTTTAGTAGTTGCATTCATTATGATTCAGAATGGGACTGGAATGCATAAATAATGTGAGTTCATATTAAAAAAAAAAAAACAAACTATTTAAGAGCCATCAAGATAATCCATTAGATTATTGTTTCTTAAAGGAAGCTGAGTATCACTTGAAGGTGAAAAATTGATGTTCAACTCATCATCATTATCATGAAAGTCGTTCAAGAAGCCATCTTTTTAATTTTTTTCAGAGCAGAAATATCTCTTAGTCTACCTGAAACATTTCAAGATCAAGCTTCAGCATGTGAAGAATCATCCCACACTTTCTTATTAAAGTACTGTATCCTTGAAAAAGTGGATTGTCTGGCTAAAATGATAATTATCCTTTAAAGTTCAGACTACTAGCAGAACACCCTGCTTCCTGACACCCTGCCCCTTGACTGATATTGGTAACACAGGCAGGATGCTGCCCATGTTATTAATGTGAAGTATGATTCTATAAGATCACACTACCATTGTAGAGCCAAGGTATGTCATGACTCTTACCCACGTTCAAAGGGCTTTGGCATGATTTGTTGTTGCTGCCAGATAACCAACACACAAAGTGTCACCGATAGCCCACTGGAGCTATGGCATCACTTAAGATCCTGTGTTTACTATCAGTGGTTGGGTGAGTCACCTTATGGGTGCATTGTTGCTCATCTTTCTTACTGTGTCAATAAAGCTCTCTATTATGTCTCATCAGTCTCCATTACTGTTCAGACCAGAGTAGGAATGAACAATTTAGGACTTTCATAAAGGAAGGTGTGCCACTCTACAGCTGAAAGCCATGCTTAAACTATTAGTTCTGGCTGTAGACCAGCTGTCTTACCAGTACAGAAGCTGGAGAGAAGCTCAGAAAGTAGCAAGATCTAATAAATTGAATTTAAAGGCAGACAAATTCAACTGGAAACAAGTTCAAAAATAAAACAAGAATGATAAATCACTGTAACTTTTGCAATCACTTAGGAATTTCCAAGAAGAAATCACTGTGGGAATTGTTGGAACCAAGGTAATGTTTTGTGTTTATGCAATGTGTTTCTTAAAAAAAAAATAATAAAAAAAAAATTGCTCCCATTTAAGCAGATTTTAACTCAGGGTGTCAAAGCAGATAGTCACATTAGGGTCTTCTTGCCTTATAATCTGATGGAACCATTACTACAGCTGAATGCTGTTTTACTTTGCACTGAAAGAGAAAGAACAGGAAGGGCAGAGAATAGCACAGATGAGAACAGCAGTATCACAATAATGGAGCCTGTCCAGGTTGAAATAACGAGGGGGAACCCTACTGTTTGGGATCCTAATTGGGCCACAAAGGGCTGCTTTATGTATTTAGGTGTATTGTACTTATGTTGCTGAGGAGGTCTATATTTAATCCCTGCAAGTGGTCTCCTCCTGGAATCAGCTCCAGTACTAAGAGTATATTACTATAGCACTGCTGTTCCTTCTCAGGGTTAACTCTTGTCTTTCCAACATGGATTGATCTTCACCAAAGACAAAGAAATTTGTACAGTAATACAGATTTTGGGAACCATTTTACCAGTTTCATGTTGCATTGAAGCTGTTCTCAGTTTCTTTCAGTCAAAATCACAATTGATCCTTGAAATGCATGTTATGTGCCTGCCCACAGCTCTCCTGCACCTTCTCAGAGCTACACTGACCATGAATATACTACTGGCTTTTTCTCCCTCTCCTCAGTCAGATCTAGAAGTCTCTATTTAGGAAGACCCAAGATAGTACCTGATTTGGAGAATAACCTATTTGCTGTGATTCATTAATTACATTCAGAATTTAAACTCTTCAGTCTTATTTATAAATATTTATTTATTACATGTTGGTGAAAGTGTTCAAAAGGGTGTGTAAATTATGCTGCTTTTTTTGACAAATTCCTTCGAATCACCTATGTGTCTGGCAAACTACTCAGATACTGACAGCCAAGATATTAATCTCACTTCTGAAATTCTAACTACTTCCACATATGGTAGCAAAACATAAGAGAAAAGTCCCATATTCATGCTTGTGGTCACTAGTGTCATAATCAGAGCAGAAGAGACCTTCTTCCTCTGAATGACTATAGTGATATAATATAGTCTATGGTGACTGCTTCCTATCAAATCACTTGGCATATTGAAATAAATTATATACAGCAGAGTTGTATTAAAAAGATGGTTTTATCTATTGGAAACACTTGCCTCGGATCACATTCAAATGGTAAAGCAGAAATGGACACATAAAGAAAACACTGTTTTACTGCACTTTTATATCTAAAGATTTTGAGTTATAGCCATTAAGCTTAACTTTTGTTATAGGACCATGAGGTTTTGTGTCATTCTGTATACTCTAGAGGATTTTTTCCCCCCAGATCTAAATTTTAAAGTACAGGCACTAATTTATCTTTTCAGAGCTTTTAAAATGAGCAGGAGATGTGTCTTGCTAATCTTTAATATTTTTGTTTCTGTAATAATGTTAAATTGACTTCTCTTTTGACTAAGACCCATTGCAATAACATGTTAATCCATCCAAAATGAAAATAAACTTGTACCCTATTAAAATTTCCTATCAGTTTATGTGTTTGTTTTTTTTAATACTGTTTTCAAGTGCATATTATTGAAAGATATGCTCTTGCTTTTCTTTATGATCAATGATCTGAGATCATATTAATTGCTGTAAAAAATCAAGCAGGTAGCTATAGGTAGGTATCTAGAAGGAAGATATATAAGTGTGCCTTATAGTTAAAAGAGATCAGCTTGACTCCCTTGCATAAACATAGATATGTCATACCATTTGATATGGTCTAGGTAATCCTTTGGTTTTCAGGTGTCAGTCTACAGCAGTGTAAATCTTCCAATGCCATATCTGTCACATTTATCTGACAATTTAAGATATCTCAGATCATATCAAACACTTACTTTTGGGAACCTGAATTAAGCCAATGCAGTATTAGTCAATATAATGAATGGACTGTAGGGAGTTATTCAAATAGTAAGTTCCTAATTTAGAATAAGCTATAATGAGCGGACCCAAACTGACTGCCATATGTGCTTAGAGACCTAGTTAATATGAACATTTTCCTTATAAAGCCCTAAATGTCCCAGTCTGGGAAATTAATGTAACAAAATCTAATATGAGATCTTATGAAAGGGGAAGGTAGATATTTATTTACCAAAACTATTAGTAATTAATTGGCTACTACTGGTCTTTATCCTCATAAATTTTATGCACTCAGTGTCTTGTGACCACTTGCTCACACATATAAAGACATATAAGACTAATGGTTTGGCCAGCACCTCTTTGTTCCACAGAAAAGAAGGGACACCAGCTATTGAGTCCTCCTTGGCTTTCTGGGATTCTTCCTGGTGACAGCAAACTACTTTTCAGACAAATCTTTTATATCCTTTAAGAGTCATCATTCCCGTTATGCGGTGTTCCTTTGCATCAGTATCTTGCTGTTTCATCCACAAATCTTAGACTAAATCTTGCCACCTATGGTCTGCTTTCTTCTTTGAAATATATGTTTGAAATATATGTCTAAAGCCTATTTTCCAGGTGAGCTATCAGGAAAAGGAATAATGCATAGGATATGCCACAGCCTTGTGACCACCTTCTGTTGAGGCATGTCAATACATAACAGTCAGTTCTCTTGAAGGAGAGAGATAGAGATCTCAATCTTGCAAGGAAATAATTCACACACCATGAAGATCTGGCCAATTGCTGCAGTAATCACTTAAAGAACAGAAATATTCGGACTACTCTAAAGTTGGAAAAACAACTCTGGATGCAAATATGCTCAGTGCTACTACTTGCTGATGCATAAACTAGGTCAACAGGTTACAGCAGCTGCTGAAGGAAATGTTCAGAGGCTGATAGGAATCTACTGGCTGGAAGAAGGGGAAAAGAGGTTGGTGAAGGAGGGCTGTGGATGTTGATCATCCTCAAGACTGGATTAAAACTCAGTGCTTTTAATTAGAAATACAATAGAAACTATGACTGAAGATTGCTCCTAGGAAGCTAGATGACTGCCCATTCAATACTGTGTCTAAGCTCACAAGGAGCTCCATAAAACAAATAATGACACTACCTGAACTTCCTTCAAGAACTCAGATGGCATAACTTAGATTTTTTAAATCAGTATGCACATATTTTAGAGAAAAGGACTAAATGGTGCACCATTATCTGTGCAACGGTGGCATATTGCCCCTGTGACTTAAAAACATGCCAGTATGAATCAACTCTTTGAGTTCATTTTTTTTAAGATCTACATGCTGTAGCTAGGACCCTATAATGTAATGCATATTTTACATAATAATTGTAGAGTTATTAGGTGTCCTGGTTTCAGCTTANTTATCCACAAGGAGAAAATCACATGGGAAAAATAAAGATTAATAGGTGTGTAAATCATAATAAATAAGTTATATTAATGTGCCCAGATGTATTAAAATTTTGCTTACTGTAGACAATAAAACTACATTCTTAAAAATTATAAGAAAGGCTGAAAATAAAATTAAATGCGGAAAGGCACATTAATTTCAGAATTCAAATTGATAACTTGTTGGTGTGTTGCTATAAATTGAGCAAAACATCAGATCCTATGAAATATAAGAATGAAGATGCAGAAGTTTTTCATTTAGGCCAAGATTTTAAAGAGTGACTATTCTCCTTCAGTGACAGATACTGTTAGAGTAAGACAGAAAGATTACATTTAAATATCCAATGCGCTACAAAAGAGAAGCCTATGATAGACAGCATGACTGACAAGAAGAAGTGGAATGTGGTACCACTTTTTACCAAATCCACATCATCTCATCAAAAACACCTGGTGAAAATTACATTTAGTCCTCTTACTTCTTGTCACACACAGGAAGCATCATATGTCAACAGCAACACTATCTGGTTGCTTCTACCTTTTATGGAATTGTAGATTTCTTTTATTTCTAATGCCTATCCTATCTGCAGTTCTGGGGTTCAGCTGGCTGTGACCAAGAGTGAGAAAAATGTTGGACTACTAAATCTGCTCAGTAAGGTATCTGGCACTCTGATCAGATGTCAATAGAGACATACTGTATAGCAGAAGGATGCTATCAGTAGGCCAACCACACAGAAAGAATGTTATAAATACAGTTACTGTGGATTCTGACTTTAGTGCTTTACTTAGAACAACATAGACTCTGTCCTGACACCAGAGCTGGTCCTAGGTACAAGCATGACTTGTTTCAACTGGAAGTTTATTGTTAACCCCACATACATTTATAAACTCATATAATCTTCCTCTGTTAAAGAGCACTTGGATTGTGAGTGGCAACAGGAACTGTAAAAAAAAAAAAAAAAAAAAAAAAATTTTTTTTTTTCTTATGGTACGTAATCCATGCAGCAATAACTCTCCATTGCCATGAGAGAATGACTAAGATTTTCTGGCTCTGCACAGGACATTAAAGCATCTCTATATTATGAATTTTCAGGAATTCTTCTGTTTTCTTCTCCTGTGATGCATTGTTTACTGGAAGGTCACGGACCATTTTATCTGATTGCTGATCTTGCTGCCTTTGAAAATAATTATCCCTTATCATTTTTCGACTCACAGAGTGTGTGGTGTCAGTGTGATACTGGCAATTCTTAAAGTTGCTTCATGTTGGTATAATTATAAACAATCCCTGCACTCGTTGGCTGGACTGCATTTGATGTATTTTTCTGTATTTCAGAAAAAAAATGAAAGTCATGTCTTCTAGACCAAAAGTATCCAAGCAAATCCCCAACATTATAGCTGGTATCAGTACTTCTATGGTAATATGGGTTTGTTGAATGCTTTCTTTTAGATAGAATGCATAACATGTGCAATGTCTTTCAGACTAATCTGTTTTGCAATATTCTCTGACTCTGAACTTCCCTTCATATTATTATTTACCTCATCTAAAGGTTTCTCAGTTGTATCAGTCACTGTTGAAAGATTTTTTTTCATTCTTCATGATCTAGTTTTGCAAGATGCTTTTTTGCAAGAGAATTGGCAAGAGTACTTGCAAAATGCAAGAGCACTAATGGTGCTCCTAAGCGTTTAAATATATGTCTGGATATATATAGTATATATATACAGTATATATATAAAAATATATATACAGTATTTTTTAAATGACAGTTCTCAAAACCTCAGATTACAGAAGGACACATGGCCACAAGTATTTGCACCAAATGTTTTTCTAATAGACTGTTTTGGTTTAGCCCCTATTGGCAACAAAGCACCACACAGCTGCATGCTCACACTCTCCCACCAGTGGGATGGGGAGAGAATCAGGCAAAAGTAAGAAAACTCATGGGTTGAGATAAGAACAGTTTAATAATTGAATAATAATAATAATAATAATAATCATCATCATCATCATCATCATCATCATCATCATCATCATCATGAAAAAGAGAACGAGAGAGAGAAAGACAGCCCAGGGGACAAAAACAAGTGACACAACTGCTCACCCACCCACCGACTGACACCCAGCCAAGCCCCGAGCAGCGATCGCTGCCCCCCTGGCCAACTCCCCCCAGTTTCTATACTGAGCATGACGCCATATGGTATGGAATAGCCCTGTGGCCAGTTTGGGTCAGCTGTCCTGGCTGTGCTCCCTCCCAGCTTCTTGTACACCTGGCAGATCATGGGAAGCTGAAAAGTTCTTGACTCATGTTAGCACTACTGAGCAACAACTAAAACATCAGCGTGTTATCAGCATTGTTCTCATCCTAAATCCAAAACTCAGCACTCTGCCAGCTACTAGGAAGAAAATTAATGCTATCCCAGCCAAAAGCAGGACATAGACGAATTTTAAAACTGTGTAGTAAATCTTCACTTCATACCTATGCATACAAAATAAGTATTTCGGAAAAGTTACTTATCTAAATGTCCCCATGAATACTGTTTTGGGTTTTCACTAGCCACCAAGCTGTCTTTGCCTGTGAGTGTGGTTACTAATATTATACTGACAATCTAAAGATACTATTAACACATGTGAAGTTCTGTGATCCCAAATCAGTAAAGACTGACACAACAACCATTTGCATTTCATTGTCTACTTGCTGTAATCATGTAGACAGTTCTTTCTTTAAAGTATTTTATTCTGCCATTATAGAGCCTATATCTGGAATACTAGGCATACAATGTTATCTTCCAAGACACAGAGCCAGGGTCATGGAATCCCTTACAATATTTTATTTTGTTCTTGTTGCATGGGAGGTCTGAAGTTGTGCACAAGTCTGCAGCTACATAGTCATAACATGGCTACCTTGAACAACACTGGGTTCCAATTTCAGAAGTAATTTTCAGCTATACATGCAAACTTTAGTGCCTGCTTTTTTGTGTATGTATGCTTTACCATCACTGAGAATCTTAGATTCTCAGTGCAATTCAGGTCTATGTTCAGAGCAATGTTAGGTAGTTAGGCACATTAAAATATAAGGTAAAACGGCCTTAACACTTTGTGAACAACTTATTAGGGATCTGTTGCTTGACTAGAAGATCTTAATATATTTTAATTCCAAGGCTTCTTAAAGAATTACAGACCCATGGTCTATCTCCCACTTATTTTCCTTATGCACAGCCATTGTATATTAGGGCTTCTTTGAAAATGCCTTCTGCGTCTAGGAGAAACTTACAGTACACCCCCCATTTTAAAACAATTCAAGAGTGTATTTACCTACTGTTCAGAACAATTCAGAATTTAGTGGAGAATTACATTTTCCAGTGTTTCAATGGGACAAGTGAAAGCAATGATTCTGTATTTTCGTATAACAGCCATACCGTGAAAGAGTATGATTGTTCCAATTCAGCATTTATTTAAAAGATATCTTGGCTTCTGCAGAAAAATCCCATATTTTCCCTTATTAAGTGAAGGTTCTTCAACATCTTCACAGGTAATCTTACAGGGTAGCAAGTAACAATGTTAAATAATATCTTTAACAGAGATGACTGAAAAATGTGCAAAATTCAAAACCAATTATATCTCTTATTTCAATTTTAACAGACTAATAAAATAAACTAAATTTACATTAATTAATTAATTTTACGAGTTCATTTTGATAGACAGGATCTACTAGTGCTCTGTACTATATGAGGTAACTACAAGTATCATTCAGGCCCCAAAGGAGTCATATGAATCACATAATTCCTTTCTGAGTCTATTTGCCTGACCTGGCTTTTCAAAACAGGAGGCATCCCATAACTCAGCTTGATGGGGCTTTGATTCTCACTAGGAGAGGATGGACTCAGCAGGGAAGCAGCACTTGTAGAAAGAGCTGCCAGGAGATAAGCAAGACCCAAGGAAGTGTCAGTCAGGACGGTCTGTTCTTTACTGCTGTGTGCAAGCAAAAATCTTCTTTAATTCATATATTGTAAGTGAAATCTGTAACTCCAAGTTCTTCCTGAATGAGAAGGCAGAGAAGAGAGAGAGAGAGAAAGTTTTAACTTCTACATTTCCTACTTGAGTCGTACTCATACTTCTCACAAACCTTTATCCCAGCAGGATAAATCTGTTTGTGGGATATTCTTTCATTTGATAATCTTACAAAGATACATATTTTCCTATATCTGTTGCTTGCAACTGCACTGCCCCTATGACACTTTTGTACTTAGACTTTTGGAAAAACAAATTTCTCTTCATAGCATTCTATGATTTAATGATAGGACAATTGTTTGGTTCCTTGCAATATTTCTTTTTTTATTACATTTTTACATGGAAAATTTCTAGGAATTTGTGCATGAAAACAACAAAATAACTCAAAAATCTAGAGAATACAGTAATATAGAGTTATATACTGACAATTAATCCATTCATTTGATTTACAGAAAGCTGTTTGTAAATGGCTATATAAATATTTTTTTTCATTATTAAATTAATACTGCATCACCAGGCTGGTGAAACTTTGTTAATCATATGTATACTAACAATAAAGTTCTGGGCCAGAAAGGGGACTCTGTCTCCAGCCAGCTGCCTTTCACTGGCTGAAAAAAATCTATCTTGGCCTATTGAGAATGTTGATAGTTTGATGGCTGCTGTCCTCACGGTTCTGCAAGCATCTTAATCACAGGGTGCATACAACTCCCATCAACTTTGCAACTTTTGCCAATAAAAAAAGTGTACCAAGAAGTACCAGTAGTGTAGTGCTGAAGTGACATAATATTGATGCAACACATAAGACAAATGGGGAGTAAAACAGATCAGTAAAACATGATGAATCAAACCACAGGCAGCAGTTTGGGTTTACTCTGAAGAATGACATGAAGTTGTACTTTACATTTTAATGCCCTGACTGAGCACAAGATATAATGAAAGTATAGATATTAACTTGGAAGGAAGGAAGTAAAGATAGAGCCTGTATGTTCAGCTGCTTGGCATTTAACGCATGAATTGCAACTGATACTGTAGTAACTCTTCACATAAAAATTGCAGGCAAGTCATATTTTTGTAACCTTTACAAAGTAATCCATTTTCAAAAAAAATTTGTTCCATCTGATAGATTCATTATTGAATGTAAACCTTCAAATGTTTGATTACTAATTTAAAATAAAGCTAAAATCCATTACATAAATTGAATTTCAAACTCAAAAGAAATGATTGGCTACAATTTTTATAGAGTAGGACAAATTCACTGTTTTGCAAACTATTACAACTACAGCATACAATTAAAAATATAAAGTCCTCTAACAGCAATTAGGGGACAATTGCTTTTATACCATCATACTATAATATATTTTATTCATTGGACCACAAAACAGATTTTTATAAAATTATACACAACAGCAAATTAGACCCTACCACTATTCTGTGTGTTTTATTGCATTTCATTACATTGAGTTTTATGCCATGTTAAAGGTTAATGCCACTATTACTGCCTTCACCATCTGAGTTTATTGAAAGCCTTAGGACACATAATTTAGTAAAACCTACTTGTGGAGGAAGAGGAGATTCAACTTTTTTTCAGTATAAGAAATGAAAAACAGCTGAAGAAGAGGAGTTTTTCAATAACCAAATATTGCAAACACAGCAGCAGGAGATTGCAAATACTCATACTATACTACTTTTTCACAAGTGGTCAATGGACCTAATATAGAAAATCCTCATTTTGTGAAGAGTCTCATGATGATCAGCACTACAGCCCTGCAGTTTAAGAATAAGAGAGGATGAAAATCTCAAGTTTCACCTTCTGAAAAACGCAGGTTGCTAGCCCTCATGACTGCAGAGAAATGCATGAAAATTAACCCAAGAACACCCTAGGGGCTGAAAAGATGGAATGCAAATGTAACAAAACTAAAACTTTATTTTCCATAACAATCTTAACAAGTTTTGGGGGCCTGACTCATTCATTTTTAGCATCTTGACGTTAACAACAGATTTGATTCTGACTAAAGGAGGAACTGATTCAGAATCTGAAGGTGAAAAGAAATTAGGGTGAAAGTGACAATGAAATTATAAAGTCTGTGATTGTGAGGTAAGAAAGAACTGGCAACAGCAAAAATGTGGCAATAGATTTCAAAAAAAGAAAAATTTCAGAAAACTCTGGGAACTGGTTGATATGGTCCCAAGGAAAGGAATTTTAAGGAAAAATAAAAATTAAAAAATAGAGTTTCAGGGCAGCTGGAAACTTCTAGCATGCACAATAGCAAGAATGGATGTGGAAGAAAGGTAGCTATAAATGGACAAGTATGTATCTACATGGTTGCATGAAAAATCTTCAGTGACCTGACGTTAAAAAGAAATTATACCTTTAGAAATGGAAACAAGAATGTATAAAGCAGGATGAGTTTAAAAGCAGAATACAAATTTAAAGGGGAAAAAAGTCAGATATGCAAAGGAAAAAAAAACCAAACATGTAAAAACATGGGCCTGAATGGAGAAAGATTAAAGGTTATGTAGATAAAAGTATTTGAGATAGCAGGTTCTGATGAAATTTGCTATATTTAAAGAAGGCAACCAAAACCATTTCTGAGCCATTGTCAAGTATTATGGAAAATTTACAAAGGAAGAATGAAATCTCAAGAGATGGTAAACCAGCAAATATAGTATCTCTGTTTTAAAAAGATAAAGTGTATATGGGGGATTTATTGCTGGGTATTACAGCCATTTTTGGTACCTGAAAAGATGCTAGGACAGATTATTAAACAATCCATTTGTAAACACCAAAAGGGTTATAAGATTATAAGAAACAGCTAAGAGATTTATCAAGACCAAATAATGTCAAACAAAGCTAATTTCATCTTTACTCTAGATAACTGATCAAGGAAGCAGGAGAGAGGCTGAAGAAACCTGTTTTCTCACCTTAGTAAGGCATATACTCACATGAAATCTCATAAGCAAATTCCAGAGAAATGGTGTACAGTAAATGGATATAACAATAACGCTTATGGGGATGAAAAACTTTACTCAGAAAGTGGGTATCACTTTCTAATTGATAATCTTGGTGAGCTCATCAGGTGTGATCCATTAAAATAGCATTTAAAAAAATATTTGTGTTCATTATATTGTTCAGAATATCTACTGGTTACTCACAAAGACATTCTGTAAGGGAATACAGCAGATCTGTAAAGATTTCTATATATTCTAAAAAAAAGAATCTCAATTCATTACAAATATTTTAAAATAGACTGATGAATTTTTCATTATGTTGAATAAGGATGATACAGTTTAATTTGTAGTCATGAGAAACAAAAATTAGGCATTAGGAAAAAAAAAACAGGTATAAGGACAACTAAACTTTGGAATGCGTATGTAGAAAGAAAGGCTATTAAAGGACATACCAGAAACATATATTCTAAACTGGTTTAGTACTTTCAGTTCTAAGTCAGAGCAGAGGGTGGGCTAGATTACTCCTTTGTCTTTCTCCTGTGATGTGGAGGACATTATAGCAAACAAGTGAGTTTTGTGATTTATTTAGGAGTCTCTTCCCCTAAGAAAAAAAATAATTGCTTGTGTCTAAGAAGTTTTATGGTTTAAGTATAGACAAATTTTCAGTGGAATTGATAAATCAATTTTTCTTCATAGCATTTTTATTATCATTCTGTATGGTTTGTTATTTGTTTTCAGACAAATAAAGTTTATCAAATGTTATAGAAATTTTGGACAAATTCAGGAATATGGTACATTTTTTTTTGTAAGAGTAAGTATGATGTAACAAGTGGGGCTGTTTACCAAGTGATGTGGGAGAAAGTTAGATGGCTTTAAGTTAAAGCTGAATAACTTCTGTTGGCAGTTTACCACAGGAATATAGTTTTGCTCTGCTGGAAGCCAAACAAGACCTAAAAATAAATTAAGTATAGTGTGTAAGAGGATCATTTACTCATCTGTCTCATAGATAGTCACCTCATTCCAAAGTTTTAACACTCCTACTGATATTATAAGCAACAGACATTTGTAGAAAGTCAGATGAATGTGTGAAAAATGAGGAGTTATAAATAGAAGTAGTCTTCACCATGATAGCAAGGACAGAAAACAATAATATACTAAAAATATCTATAGCTATTTATAACATTTTTTCCACCACTGTACACCCCACATGGGGTTAATCCCAATCTAGAAAGGTAAACCAGGTCAAGTGGTTGTTAAATACTAACTATACATAAAAAAGAGAATGTCAGCAAAGTTTGCAATTACTATAATGTCCACCATCATCTTGCTTTGTTTTCTTGCATCTCCCATAACAAACCATGTAAACAACAGAAACACTATTTCTATTGCTTCTCTTTTTTTGCTAGATCACGTAGAGTATCATAGTTCTAAATTATTTTGTAACAATACAATAAAATATATTAACAATAGTTCTGTCTTGCTGTGATGACTTAGATTTAATTTAATAATAACACATCTACTGTAAAATCCAGTCTGGAGGCCAAATTCTAGCAAAAATAACAAACTGCTTTCCTAATAGTCTGGGTAACTAAAATAATCAATCCACACTACAGACTGAAGTACACTACCTAAAAGATATGCTCCATCTCATTAAAAAGGTAAAAGGCTTGTACAAGAAAAAAAGATGTATTTTTAGAGCCTTGTTTTTGTACGGATGGTCTTTTCTGATGACCATCACTGTTTTTTCCTGCCTCTTTTAAAAATGGAAGACGTAGAGGAAGAAGGTTAGAATTATGAAACCATGATCAAGTCTAGAGTTATTGACCTACCTTAGGCTTAGAAAGATGAAAAAGGGAAAGTAATTTCTATGAGTTTTTTTGTGGTTGGTTTATTTTTTTCTTTACCTTCTTATTATTATTTTATTATCTTTTGTGAAAAACATAGTTCTACCAATTTTACCCTTCCCCATCCCACCCGAAGTAACAGTTTCTGAGTTAGTCAAATACTCTGGTAAAGTGTCTGTCCCATAATGGAGAATTGCTGGAATAAAAATGGGTGAAGAGCACTTAATAATAGCAGGAACAAAGCAGTCTTACAAAGTATGGAGATGGAAATATGCCAAATTGCCCTTAAACTGGTACATGGGAATGCTAGGAAACCATCATTCTGTGGCTTCAGTAAAATATAAAACAAATAATTAAAATAACAAAGTATTGCTACCTAAATAATGAGGATAGCTAGAGATACGATCTTGGTTATTTTGTCATTAGAAAAGATCATATCACCCTCTAAGTAGTAAAATCAGATCCAGTTATATACACTAGACAATACCTGGTGATTTTTTTTAGTTTTTTCTTAATATTCCAGCAAGAAGGCAATATAGTTTTGTAGGCTTGACTAATGCAAACCTGTTTTATCAATTCCTAGTCCTTTAAGAAATCTGTTAATTCTTTCTTGTAACAAAATAATAGTTATATATATTTATATAGTTATTTATAATATTCATTTTTGGGGCTTATTATGAGTGGCTGCTGTCTCCAGCAGCTCCAGGCCTGGAGATTCGTCTTTCCCAGCTGCTGGAGCCCAGCACAGTGTCCTCAGGGACCCAGGATCTCTGCTTCGGCTGAGGGATGCATCGGCCATTTTCCCACTAACAGGGTCAACCAGTAGCAAAGTTAAGCATGTGTTGCAGAGACAGGCAGAGGCACAGGCAGAGACAGGCAGAGACACACACAGATACACACAGGGCACAGACACGGCTGGTCACACAGACGGCCACAGACAAGGTGCTGCCTCCAGTAGCACCCACATTCAGGTCTCACACCAAACGCAGGCACAGCCAGCCACGTCCCCCCCTCCTCTTGAGCTGGCAGAGGCAGAAGATCACTGGTGCAGCACACACACATCACACTCCCCAGGTTCACAAGCACACACACGTTTGCAGATCCCTCAAACACCGGCACAGCCCCTCTGTCTGCCTGGTACCCTGCCCAGGTCCCAGTCACCCTTACCAGCCCCATGGGTCCCTGACTTTCCAGCTGGTGCTGCTGGGTGCTCACTGCATACACGCCGCACTCACACACTTGTCCCACAGGCACCCCACTTTTGTGGGTCCCCTCGAATACCAGCACTGACCTTCTGCCCCCCTGATACCCCTGCCCAGATCTGGGCTTCCTACTCCCCAGATGGTCCAGCTTTGAGTTTGCCAGTGAATCCACATGCACACCCCGTGCATACACAATTTAGGAAAGGCACAGACACTCAGCCCCAGCAGCTGACGCCTGGCACACCGGCTGTGACCTGCGGTCCCACTCCAGTGCTGAGCCTCTCACTCACCTCACTCACCCCAGTCCCCTCACCAGTAGCTGGCACTTAGTCCTTACAACACTGGCACACATGGGATCGAGAATGAGATTATGCAGAGAGATCATTAAGACAAGATTTAATAAGAAGATATAAGAAAATAGGGCAGGCTGTGATGATCAGGTGCAGGGCTCAGCCAGAGAATCTTACTAACTGGCTGTATTTTACATGCAACCAACCTCTTTTATGCCCCTTTCTGTCTATTGCCCTCTTTGTTCCTCTCCAGGTCCTCTCCCCTGCACATTCCTTCATCTGTTTGCAGTTCCACTGATGTTCCACCAACCTCCCCAAATATCCAGGACCCCCAGGTCTGCATCCCTATCAGTTGCCATGTCCAGGTTGGCCCTTTTTGAAGTGATGCCTGCAATTTATTGATAGCCCATTAGTTAGTGTGACTGACCAAGTTGGTTTCTTGTCCTTGTTTCCATTGTTGCTTGTTTGCCAGGTCTGTGTCTCTTTATGTTTTTTTAGGGCCTCCCCCTTTTCCTTATCATTCTTGACAAGGTCCTTGATCAGATAACCTTCTGATGAAGCAGACACTCTCTCCTTCCACGTAACTTTACACATACTGTTCTGAAAAAAAAAAAAAAATAAAAATCATTTACCAGTCTCTAAGTATGTTATACTATAATTAAAGACACTTACTGTACAGTCATGGTGGATTGACCTTGACCAGCAGCTAAGCACCATATACATGCTCACTCACTCTCCCTGCCCAATGAGATAAGGGGAAAATAGGAAAAGAAAAAGACAGAAAAGTTGTGGGTCAAAATAAAGACAGTTTATTAAGTGAAGGAAAGAGGGAAAAAACACAAGTGATGCAAAGGAAATCACTTACCACTTCCCACAGGCAGACAGATGCCCAGCCAGGCTCTGAGCAGTGACTACCTGCAAGACCAGTCCCATCCCCTTTCCCATGGAATATCCATTCAGTTAATTTGATTCAGTTATCCAGGCTGTGTCCTCTCCTAGCTGCTTGCTTATCCCCAACCTACTTTCTGGGAGTTCAGAGTGTGAAAAAGAGAAAGCTTCAATACTGTGCAAGTACTGCTCAGCAATAGCCAAAACACTGGTGTGTTACCAACACTGCTTCAGTCACAAACCTGAAACACAGCACCATATGGGCTGCTATAAAGAAAGTTAACTCCATCCTAGCCAGATCCAGTACAACAACAAAATTACCATACATATAGCATTTACCTTTTTACCCACCAAAATTCTATTGGGTTAAAAATGATGCCTTCTGAATTGAAATTTTCACCAAGTCATAAAATTTGGTTGTTAGAGCGGAAGAAGGAAAAGCATATTAACATTAAAAATACTAACATATAATTTTTTTAAAATTATTTTTT
>VZTL01029167.1:0-51298 GCA_013400535.1 Scopus umbretta
CTAAGGAAATAAAGAGCATGAGCCAATTAAATGTTAATAGGATTTATGATCTAAGTCATATAGAGAAACCTGCAAAATCATACTTATTTCTTGTCACAGAAAGGTTCCTGCTATAGGAGAAAGCTTTTTCAACAGACTCGTACTCTGAACTAGAGTAATGCAAATTGCATTTTAATTAAATGGATCTTCTGCAACTATTTCAGCCTGTCAAATAAAATCTTAAGGGTTGTTTTCAGTCTTTTTAAGAATCCCCTCTGCCAATATTGGTTTTTTATACCACTCTAATACAATGCTGGATGTCCCACAAAATGAAAAGGTCTGGATTGAACTAGTATTCAGTCAAATGGTGTATACAAGCACACATTTGATCAGAATTTTTCTCACAACAAAAATAAATTGCTATGGACAAAATCTTAAGTGACTGCAGAATAACAACTACAAAATTCAGAAGAGCTACAGAATAGCAAGCAGGATAAAGAAAAACAGTGAACAGAAGCCCCATGACTTAAAAAAAAAAAGAACACCATGAAGAAAAAAACTGCATTAGGTCAATTCTGGTTGCATTAGGCCACTTCTGTTTTTTCTGGGGCAGTTTGCTGCTCATTTATTTAAAGCATTAAACATATTTTAAAAGAGCTTTGCATGGCCTTTTTTCCTTTAATAAATAAAAGATCCTGTAAAAAATTAATAGTTCCTTAAAATGGAAGCTTCTTGTTTCTGTTGCTCCTGACAGCAGCTCTGATTTCATGTAACATAGGCCTCGTAGAGTCATGTTATCAAATATTCAGACTAGGGTGGAGCCACCGCCTTCTGCAATTGCCTGAAATCCCCAAGGCAGAAAGTGAATTCCTCCATTGAAGAGTAAATGAGGTCACACAATTCTGCCCAAGCACAAAGCCACCCTCTTCCAGAGTCTAAATGATCTGGTTTCCTAGACAGAAGAAAGAAACAAGTACACAATTTCTTAGACCACATCAAAGACCTTTCTTTGCATCCTTTTCATTGCATCTCAGAGTTATCTGCTGTGGAGGACCCCACCTGAGCTCCTGGCCTGCCTGGAACTGTGGCATGAGATGACACAGCTCTGCCTCCCGCTCCATCTCTGAAGCAAAGCTGTGCTGTACCGCACAAAACTGCCACCTCCTTGCAGATGGTTAAATGCAAGTTTTGCTACCTCCTCTTTCACAAATGGCCCATGCCAACCTATCAAAAAGCTCTCTACACTCTGTTTTCATGTCAAAGACTTTTCACCAATGTCAGAGGCTGACAGCCTGAATCCCAGCTGGGACGTGTTGCCCAGACTGTGCAAAATTAGTCCTGAAGCTTCCAGCACTGGTAATACAGTTTAGAGGTGCAACCCTCTGAATAAGAATAAAACTGCTTCTTTAAACCTAGATATTAATTTTTTTATGAATTGCAAACTCACACATTAACGATGTACCAACTAAGTTATCCCCTCAAATCTTTTTGGTACAAATATATCTGCTTATCATAGTTTCTGACTCTCTGGTCTACTTGGCTTTCTAGTATGCTTCTCTCCTCTGCTTAAAGAAAGTTAGGATGAATGAGGATTGTTAAGGGAAATATACGTTTCACTGAATAATGAGTAATAAAGGGACAAAGGAGTTGATGCAATGGTTGTAACATGATTCATTTCCACAGTGGCAAGTGTGTGTACACACGTTTGACAGGCATAACAGTGCAGCAAGAGACAGGAATAACATATTACCCCATGAAACTCCTAGAGAGAGATTCCAGCAAGAAGAAGACAAAGAAAGAGCAGAGTCAATGACAAACAGAAA
Organism: Scopus umbretta; assembly: GCA_013400535.1. Lineage (NCBI taxonomy): Eukaryota > Metazoa > Chordata > Aves > Pelecaniformes > Scopidae > Scopus > Scopus umbretta. The sequence continues at coordinate 1,803 of VZTL01029167.1, forward strand.
CATAAGGCTATACAGTGCAACCCATGCACATACAGACATGTGCTGGCAGATAATCCCATCCCCTGTCCACACCCACCAACTCAATGTTATAAAAAAAAAAAAACCAAACCCAAAACAAGCAAGGAAGCAACAGATTGGCTATACAGCATATACCCACACATCCCCCCACAGTGCATCAGCCCTTTGACTGACAAGCCGACAGGGCAAATATACCTTCATCCTCCTGACACTTTGGGAGGTAATAACCTTGATTGTTTGGCAAATGCTGTTTGCTTTTCCAAAGAGCAGTGTGAAATTTTGTGCATCTTGGCCACCTTTATGTTGCTGAAAATGTAAAAATGCAATCTCTTTGCTGCTGTTCATCAGCTATTTCTATTGAGCAAGTACATTTTACACCTGGGGCTGATAAATTTTGATGACAAATTTGCTAACTTGCTTTAAGCTCCTCTACTTCTATTTCCCTAAAGATTAAAACATGTCTGTATGTTTGTGGCATGTTTATCTCTAGAAAAAAGAAAGGAATTTCTCTTTGAAAAACATTGTTAAATGGAAGACTTTATTTTATTATCATCATCATCAGTATTATTAATGTTTCTAGCATCTCACTGGGGGCCTTGTTTTAAAAAAATTTTTTTTGAACTACAGTCAAGCATAGGATAGCTTCTAAAGAGCTACAGGCAGAAACTAGACTCACAGCTGGTTTGAGAGGCTGAGATGGATTTTATGAACCTTGCAGCAATGACTGATGTCATCTTGTATGCCTAAACAAACATAGGCTGTTGCAATATTCCAGATGGAAGTGTTGCAGGGAGCTCTGTTTTTCCTAGGTTTTCAGTGACATGTCTATTCAGCAGAAGGTGATTCACTTCACCTTCACTGGACACCAATGAGGTCAAGAACACGCATGAATTAAATCACACCCACTGAGCGGCAATCGTGCGTTCTTACAAACAGAAACTGGTAGCAGCCACATTAAATACATTTTGACAGTGACACTAATGATGAGTGACAGGACTGTAGTGTTTGCTAGAAAAAGCCCACTAACAAAACAGTGAAGATTACCCAGTTTATTCTCCAAAAGCTCATTTTCAGGATTATCAAAATTCAGCAGGCTTGGTGCGTCTGTCTGGTTTAACCAAACAATGCAGTTGAGTTAAGAACATGACTATCTACGCAATGTTCACATGAGCGGTCTGAGACTTGTTAGTATTCATAACTGGACTGGTGGGAACAGAGCAAGTCATCTCCTATGAATGACTGGATTTCCTGCTCTCAGGTTAGATCAGAGATACTGCAAGTATTCTCTGAATTGGACGTCAGCACTCACCGCTTGCTGAAACATGGGCATGTAACAGAGGTTACAGTCATAATAAAAAACAAAATCATAGGAGAAATTACAATTTTTCCAAGTCTCAGAAATAGGTTTGACTAGCTTTAATCTGGGAGACTAAATAGGCAGGCAGGTTTTATGCATTCACTTTCTGTAAATCCCTGCTCAATACTTACTCAGAGAGAATGTAAAATAGAAGCAGCTCGGGGCACACTATTATGAAACACAGTCAGGGGATCTACAAGTGATTTATTTAGAGGCTGATGAGGTGCTGTTAGATATTCATGACCCAATGTGAGCAATAGAAAACATGAGCACAGAAAGACTCAGAAAGATTAAAAATTATTCCTATTAATCCATAACTTGTCCAAAAGAAAATCTTGTTCAAAAAGAATATATTTTAAAGGCAAACCCTGATGTTTGTTCTCACAGCACACGGAGTTGTTCTGAAGGGCTCACAAAATGCTTTTTCTCCCAGTCTGCCTTGAAAATTTGAATTCTCAATGGAAAAGGGAAATTCTCAGTGAACCACAGACTTGGGTAATCTTGTTTTGCAAACTAATACTTGTGAGTAATATTATTTTACTTTTATACCTCTCTTCAATTGAGAGGACCTCCATTAACTTGCTAAATATTTTTTTAGTAAGTTTTTTCTTAATTCAGTCTGACCACATCCAGTACTGAAAGATGTTATGCTAATACATTTCCTGTGCAGGGAAACTAAGCCGCGCACATGTCTAGCCACGCTTAAAAAGCAGCCTGGTTTGGATGTCGTATTTTAGGTCAGCAAGACATTCACCAGTCCAGCTTACCAATTCCATCTCAAGACAACCTTGCTTACAAGAGAGCACTCAGCTCCTCTGGAAAACAAATTTCTAATGAAAAGGGACAAAGTCTTTAAAGAGGGGAGGGCAGCATCCCTTTGAAAAAACTTATATCGGACATGACTTGCTCCAAGACCTAAACAATTCTTTGGTGTAGGATTGGGCACAGAAAGCCCAGACCCCAATATCCCCAAGTGTCACTCCACAACTGGCTCAAAAATCATACCAACAGTTTCAATCCCATCCCCTTTTGTCCATCCACTCCTTGGTCAAATTAGCTTAGACTTTTTTTTATCCAGCATTTGCTATGAAGAATAGAAGATCTAAAATACAAATCTCACAGCTTTAACGTGAAAGGAATTTTGACATCTCAGAAAATTAAAAACTCCTGAGAAATACTCCAGGCCAACCTTACCAGAAAGGTCTCAGTAACTTCTTGTGCTGCAAGGGACATGGCAGTATTTTTCATTAGCAGAGCACATAAGAGGAGCAACAGATATGTCTGTCCGCCTAAAAATTACTGTCAGTCTAAAATATATAAGACATGCTCCCACAGTTCCTTGACAAGGGTGAATGCTTTTTCTCATTAGCAAGTAAAACACTGCTAATTTCTTTGCCTTCTCTAATCATCATGTCAACAAACAGGAGAGTGGAGTTTGGGCATGGGCTGCTAAATGTTCACTGTAATTACTCAAGGCTAATTTAGCAGAAGATTAAACTGGCCAAGTTCTGTAGTCTGTTTCCAGGTCATCTCCTAGAAATTCTCAGGAAAACATTTGCAACACAATTACCCCATGGCCCAGAACTACATGTAGAAAATTTCTTTCCATCATCCAACTTTGAGCTCCTCAAGTTCTGAACAACCTGCATCCCTCTTCCTCTGGTCTCTTTAAAAAAACTGCTCAAATGAAAAGCTAATCTTCATTTTTATAAAGCATTTCCTCTGTGTCTGTTGCTCAAAACCCTCCATGACATTAAAGAAGCACATGGAAGGTTATTTAATGTCATAAACAGAGAGCTGTGGAGGGAGCAATTAGCCTTAGAAGTGAAGCTCTCTGGAAATACAAATACCCTGAATGAGAGAGGAGGAGGAGAGAGAAATACCAAAGGTATATGAACCAGAAATACCCATGACTCTAGAAATAATGTTTTGTGAAGAGTTATCAGCTGTTTTCATTAACTATTTTTTCATAGTAAAAACAATTTTTACAACATTTGCCTGAAGACACTGGACTGCCAAAAACTGTTACAATGTGTCCTTGAAAAGAAGTTGGCCAAATGATCACAAAAATCTTGGCTTATTGTTTGAATGAACAGTGAATGGACTCACCCTAAAGCCGGAAGAACTTTCAAGAGATTCTACAGCAAAAATGTAGGGATATTTTTTTCTTTCCCCCAGCTACAAAATGATAAAGGGCAGAAACTGAATATTTCGCTGAGAAATGGAGCCGCAAACACTATGCTCCCACTAGCTCTGTGCCAGGGTCCTGCCTCCTCTGCGACTTATTTCCTAGAAATCAGGATGTTAAGGAAAATGTACTTACGAGAAGGCAAATGCTACCAAGGCCCCACTGACCACAATGAAGTCCAGGATATTCCACAGGTCGCGGAAGTAGGAGCCAGGGTGAAGCAACAGCCCCAAGTCAATCATCTTCAGAAGAAACACATGAAAAGAAAGATTTTTAATAAAACAAGTACCAAATCAATACTACTGAAGTATAGAGGAATGTCCTTGATCAAATGACCCTTCACAAAATCTTCTTCAGGGCTTCACAGCAGCAGGGCATCTGGATACCTAGTCAAGCTGCTCATCTCTAATAGGCACAGAATGCTTTGTCAAAACCAAAGCTGAAGTCAATAAACCATAATCAAAAGCAGGAGAGACAAGAGTGCTAACTGCTACATAGGATTCTTTTCACAGACATGCATTAATTTATGGGAACAACAGTCTGTGTACAAAACATAAAATTAGTTTAATTTTATTCTACCCCAATCCTACCAGATTAGTAGGAATTCACAACTGGCACAGGGTATTGCACAATGAAACACAAAGAGATATTACACAATAAAACACAAACAGTCAAAGAAATACACCTGCTCTGGAGCACTTGCTGAGAGATGCTGCTCAGTGTAGCAGCCTGGCTTGCTTCTGCACAAGACAGTCTCTCTTTACAATGCTGCTAAAGATCTTCTGCAGTTGAGTCTCAAAGTGCATGTTAGACATTTTATCTGTTCATCTGAGAGCTCTACAACTGCCCACATAGGTTGCTTTCCTCACATAGCTTCAAATCCTTCTACTGAGCTAACAAGAGAAAATCTGTTTTTTATTCTACATCTCTTTTGCATCTTGCTCTGACAGTAAAAACTAACTCCTTCATTACCCCAAGAACAGATCCTGACTTTATTAGAGTTGTGCGTTCTAGAAAGTTACTGCTCCAGTCTTAGCAAAAGCTATCACCCTACTGAGTAAAGTAAAAAGATAAATCCTCAACTTTTTGAAACATGACAGACCAAGAATCAGTTGCTATTAATATTCCTGATCAGCATCAAAGGAAAAGGGATGAATCTGACGTGTCTCTGTAAGGTCTATCAGCTCCTGTGTGCTTAGCCATGCACAGACATTGCTGCATCAGGCACTCACATTTCTTATCCTCTTACACAACCACAGCTACTAAAGATATCCTTATTTTCCTCCATAAAATGTGAGATTAAAGAAACCAAGACAGCTGCTACAGAAAGGCGTCTGTTGCACACTGGCTACTTCTGAGTCCTGAGTTAAAGCTTTCCATCATCACCACCTCTCCAGGCGCCCCAGGTAGCTCTGTCATGATCCACCCTCTTTCTCCAGCTTCCCAGAAGTAGATGAGTGTAAATCTGAAAGAGGAGCAGGTGAACCTTTCTGCTTGGAAAAATTCTTACCTTGATCACCATCTCAAAGGTAAAGACACCCGTAAATATATAATCCAAGTATTTCAGAGCCTAAATGGGAAAGAGAAATTAATATTAGGGGAGACTCCACACTGAAATAATCTGCACATGAGCAAAGAGTAAAAAGTCTATTCTAGCAATGGTCTATTTGCAACAATGGGTAAATATAATCTGATTGGAGGTTTTCAAATAGTTTAGGCACAAATTTGAATCATGTGATTTACACAGCAACAATTTCTCCACTCCTTGCAGACTGCTGTATGCATGCTCATGGGTTGCTTCAGTGCACCCACATACATGGCAGGTTTAATAAGGTAAAATGGATATTTCAAGTCAAAATATTTGAATATCCTTTTCTAAAGATCTTTATTTGCTAGTGTCTGTGTAGCAGCCTGTGTTTCTCTTCTGCTGTAGCTGATGATAGTATTATTAAAGTCCTTGGGAGAGTAAGAGTGTGATAAAATCCTTTTTGTAAAACTGATTCCACAGTTATTAAGGATGATGAAGAGAGACTGCTCATAGCTACTTTAGCTCATTACAGACAAAAGGATTTGTTGGTCCTCCTCTGGAAAAAGCTAATATTGACCAGGTTCAGAAGCAGGAGGACAGCACAGGCAATTCCTGCTCTGACCTGGTCTGCTGACTTGTGCTCTTGAAGCAATTCAGTTCCTTAATCTGTTTAAGGGGTGGATGAACATTGACTCCTCAGTACACATCCTGATAAATGCAATACCAGTCCATTCAAATACCTATAAATCTCCTAAATTTTAACATAATTCTGTGGATGTGATGCACCTATTCACAGTCAGATTAATATCCATTCATTATGTATAATCATATTAAGTCAATATAAATACCACATGATATCCACATACTGCAACTATGTACACTGTGGAGTCCAAAATTAGGCAAATGCAACTTGCAATTTCTATACTTATTCTTCAGTTCTGTAGAATCCCAGTTGTTCGTGTAACTGTAACCATCTCTGTGCACATGTGCTCACGTGAACGTGCTTGAAAAGAGAAACCCAGCTCTCTGCTTCATGAACGCTCCTGGGCTGCATGCTCTCATGTCAAAGGTGGCGCACTCCTACTTTTGCTCATAACAGCACCCATCTTTGACGTCTCTGAGTTTGGTGTGACATCCATGGATAAGTAGATTTTCTACTAATTCTAGGAGATTGCTACCATGTCCCACCAAGATAAAAAGCCATATCTGGTTTTACTTCCCTCAGGCTCTGCTCTAGCAGGAGCAGGGAATCTTAGGACAGTGTCAGCCCTGGCTTGTGACTAGGGAAGCCTTTCCCGTTGCTGAATGGTGTGTAAGCTTTGCAGGCTTCTTCCACATAAGCCACGCCAACCAAACAACCAGTGATTTCCAAGTTCTCAAACTCAGATGTGGTTGAAAAAGCAGAAAGGGACAGGAATTGTGAGCATTTTGATAGTGAAACAAGCTAATTTGAGTATGTTATTAAAGAAAACTCTAGTTTTGCACTTGCCGGTGCACCGCGTTATACTTTGGAGATGGGAACAGACAGGCCATGTGCATAACTGCTGGGAGAAGCAGAACAACTTTATTCTGGCCATGTTGGTTGGTACTCACATCATTCCTTGGTGACTCAGCTTGGACAGGGTCTTCTGCAGCCAGGGCAATGCTGCTGAGGGCTATAACTATGAGGATGACCATCTCAAAATAGCGCAGGTTGACAATGTAGTGGAACAGACGTCGAATCCTGCAGACAACATAAGCACATAGGAGGGCTACTGCAGGTGCTGTAAGTCAAATGCTGTGGCAGAAAGACAACGTTCATCAAAAATATCACCTTCAGGATTCCTAATACAATAATGGTAAGAAAATAAAAATCAAGATCAATGGTTTTAAACTCCAGTTTGCAACAGATCTGTGGTGAGATGTAAAGTAAGATATTTAACTTCTCTGCACTGCTATTTACCCCCTCTGCAAAGCAATGACATCTATCTATCAAAAAGGCACTGAGAGCTTTCAAGCATTTGGACTCAATTCTACAAATTATGCTTATATACCCCCCAATCTTTTTCACTTGGAACTCACAGGCTAAAGTCCTGTGAGTTCAAAACTACTTTTGAAATCCTTTTAATATCAACTAATCCCTTTAAAATTGAGATATATGCTATGCACTGAGACTCTTAGCTGAAACTGGCTTCATAACTGTATTACTTCTAGAAAACTCTCTTTTGCCAAGTACCTCTGCTTCCACTTTATTCTAAGCTAAGCTTTATAAGCTGCACAAATACTTTTACTGTAATATATTTGATTATTTTAACCTAATCTTTTTCTTCACAAATTGTGTCAAAGAAAAGTGACAAATGCTTCAATTTCTAAGCAATGCAAAACTATTCACAAATTTCAGCTAATAATTCTATCTGACCACAACTCACGAATACTTAACTGCACAGAGAACTCTACATTTGCACCACATTTGCTAGCTGAATAAAGGACTTAAGTTCTGCCTGAGAATCAAATTATGTGTAACTCACCAACAACCTTGTTATCTGAGAATGTAATTCAGTTACTATATCATATTTTCTCTAAGCAAATATCTGAACATTTAGAATTAAAATTTATTTTTCACATCCACTTATATATTCATTTTCTCTGGATTGCTAACAGATTCAGAATGAAAAATAGTTACAAATACCAAGGAAGCAGATTTGATACAAAATAACATGAAGAAAAGTGCTTTTGTGGATCTCTTAACTCTGGTTATAAATCTGTCAGAAGAGCATTATCATCTATGTGCTCTATGAATCCACAGAAGTGAAAGGCAATGTTTTCAATAACATTTGTAACTGTAATTCATGCATCAAACTCAATTCATCAAAGAAATAACAAGTCCTTATTTTTAGATCTTCATCATTCATAACCAGCAGTGAGATGCAGGAGCATTTGTAAACTGCCAGTGGTGCTTGAGAAATAATTTTAAATGCGTGTCTGTTTTAAGAGGGTGGGTGGCACTTAGAAAGTAATACATTTCATTTATGCTTCTCAGAACTGTTTTGCCCACTAGCAGCATCCAGGACATGCATCCCCAGCAGGGCTTGGAAGGGAGATAGTTAGCAATACATGTGGCGAAAACCTTCATACCCCAGAAAGCAGAAAGACCCTTCTTTAGAAGTTAGCACCAACCACAACACCTAAGGGGATCCAGCTGGGTCTGCATCTTGCCCAGAGGGAGAAAAACAAGTTACTGACATTCCTAGAGTATGGTCTTCATCTTGTTATTTCCCCTTGGCCCTGTGTTATAATACCTCTCTCCCAGTGAACTTTGTTTTTTTCAAAGTTTTTTCAGTACAGCTTTTGGGGGAGGGTGTGTGTGTGCTGGAGAAAACTGCAAGATGACTGAAAGAACATACCAAATCCTGGACTATGAGGCTCAGAAGGTCGTAACTGTATGAAACAAAAAAGTCTTGCTGCCTCTCTGTCTGCCCAGTCACACTCCTCAGTTCAGACCTTTTGGGGCTTGGGACCATCTAGCTTCCCACTCTGCACTGCTGCCTTTAGCATTTTGTAGCTAATACTCATTTTTGGTGGCCACCCCACAACAAAAAGACTTGAGCTACCAAATATTAGGGAAATACTGTTTCCTTATCCAGCCAGACAGGGACTAAGTTCCATAACTCAAATTTGCCCCAGAAAGTATAATTACACTATGAGTGCACCTCATCTAATGCTCTCCTCTCCCCTTAGCTACCTTTTACATGAATTCAAAAGACATGTTGCCTTATTTGAAATAGCACAATGCTGTCACAGTGCTCTGAAAAGGGAAAACTTTCTGGGCTTTCAGCTCAGTTATCTTAAAGTGTCTGGAGGTCTACTTGGTGGGTGGTTGGAGAAGGCAAAGGGGAAACACAAGTTTCTCCTGTGGGTTTGAGTCTTCAGTTCATTTCCTTTGGAGATGAGATTAGATCAGCAGTAGTTTGGGGTCATTCTCCATCTGTAACAGCTGGCATTGAGAGATAGTCTCTAACTTCTCCCACTGATTAATTCCTTCTGTGCTCATAGCTATATCACCTTGGAGCATACAGGGCTGTAGCCTGAACTATGCAGCTGGCACTTGTATGTAAAGAAAGTATTCAGCCTGCCTACTGTCTGGTGGTACCAGCCCACGGCTTCCACCACAGATGCATTTCTGATGTCAAAGGCGAGTACACAGAGCAGCCCATTTTGTTCCACCAACTGCATAGGCAGGCAGGATGTCACAGTCCTGAGTAGAAGGAGGTGTAGGAGCACTCATTCTTCTCTTGAATCAAGCTGCCAAAGGAAGGCCCTGAGTCCACCTTAGGTATCTGAGCATGCAGAGTATAACCTCAGACAGAAACATCTAGGAACTGCAACAAGTCTACCTGAGAAACAATCACATCTGCTTCTAGCAGATCTCTGGGTTGGCAGAAGTTTCAAATGCCCTCCATTGCCCTAAGTTACTGCTTAAAATGACTCACAGGCCTTCATGCTACAATTATTACAACCCCTGCTGCTCTTGTCTAGTCCTGCAGCCCTTCAGAGCAACATATTCAGTATTTACAGGCTTTGACTACAAAGCTCCCCATGAGGCAGAGATGCCTGAAGCAGAAGAAATGCTGTAATCCCAACAGATCCCACAAGCTGTATTCTCAACCTTGGCAAAAGAAAAATATTCACGTTTTCCCAGAAGTTCAAAGTCTTCAGTGATACGAGAGTACTAGTATGGAAAGAGCACGAATTCCAGCTGAGGAAACTGCAATAATTTGCTGACATCAAAAAAAGCCTCCAACCTGCTTCTGCTGATAATGTCTTCTCCCAGTGATAGCCCATACTCCCACCCTCTACGCTTGAGCAAGCAACTGCCCACCTGACCGTCAGCAGGGCAGTTAGGAAGGATCTACCTAAAGCATCATCTTTTCCTTATCCTGGCAATTTATTCCCCCAGGAAAGCTGAGCTGAAAGGCAGCATCTGGTCCACAGCCTACATAAGCTTTTATTTAATTTCCCAGTGTGTTTGACTGGCAGAGATGAGAATCAAGCTAATGTTACTGCTTTGAATACCCATGCTTGGATTACCTGTAACTCATAAGTGCTATTAAAGAGTCAGAGGACTTACGGATTTGTAGGACTTAGGATAAACATGGAACTGTAAGGCAGGATTGGTTTAGGACCATTTTTCGTCAAGTCATCAACATCCTTCTTCTCCTCTGTTTTACTTTCAAATTCAACATTGTTCACTGAAATGTGAATTTAAGGAAACAGAAATGAGAGAGTTAAAAACGTATCTGCAATCTTCACACAGCAGGCTGCCGGCAACAGCTGGATATGCAAACAATGCAGCTGGGAAAGCAAACAGCCTTTGAATAAGATGATTAAATGTGATGAACAATCATTTGATTATTATCACCGCTATTTACTACACTGTGATATACATTGCAATTATACTCCTTAACTGGTGCACTGATGAGCAATACATCAGAAATGGGCAGGAAATGAAGATGCCCAGTGCAGACAAACAAAGAAACCTTACACTTATTTATACAAGAGCTGCCAAACTGGGGATGGAAATCCCATTCCAAATATCATAGATTATTAGGGAGAGAGGATCAGCTAGGGATCCTTGGAAAGAAAAAAAGACAGTAAGTCTAACCAACTGCATAATTCTGTATCTCCTCCCATAGATCAGTAGCACGATTGGCTTTGGAACACGTAAAAGAGCAAATTCATCGATGAGCTTTAATAATTTTGGGGCTAAGTCTGCTGAACTTCCCAGCATTAGGAACAGAGACTTGGAAGGGACTCCTCGGACCCCCTAGCTCTGTGCCTGCATAGTGCACCCCAGTTTTGGCAGAGCTCCCCGTGTATAAAGGTGTCAAGCTCGATCTCACATCAGGTTTTTAACTTACATGATCCCCTCCTAGAAGAGTGTTCTGAACCTCACTCCCAAAGGTCAGAAATACATTCTCTAATTTCCGTCATAATTTTACTTGCAGTGGGTTTATTTATAGGATAATTTACTTAAGATAAATTCACATATATGAACTGGAAAACATTTTCTGCTGCAAATTCTCTTCTTGGACAGATATATACACTTGTCTATTAATTCACAGGACCTAGAATCCAAAAACATCCCCCACTTATAACGTGTTAGGTGCAGGGGTTTTATTACTTTTTATTTTATTTTGCAACAAAATGACATTTCATTGTGAGTGACAATTTCAATGAACTCCTTACTGTATCTCAAGCCAGAGACACAGGAAATGGCCAGGAAAGAGAGAGGGTGATAAAATGTGATTGACAGAAAGTATTGCAATATAGTAAAATTACCATTTAAGAAAAAGGAAGAAAGAAGCGGGGGGACAGACAAAGAAGACAAGTCTTGTGTGGCTGACAACACAGTGAAAAAGCATGTAGAGAAGCTCCTAGTTTTGGCTGTGCTTCTTGGAAAGCAGAGTCCTGACAGCCTGCAATCTAATGTGGACCTCTTAGATTTCACACTGCAATTCTCTTTGGCACTCCCTGAGCTCTCGAGGCGTATTTAGGCTGTGCCAGGGATGAGCCACAAGCTGGTCAGAACCAACCTGGTGGCTAGGTGACTGCAGAACACAATGATCTTGGGACTGTCTGCAAACCAGTGTAGTTCTACGCTAATAGACCCAAGGCACAGAGCTCTGGAAAAGGACAAGCTAAGATGGATCTGCTGAAACTGAGATGCAGAGGGCTACAAGAAGCTCTAAAATTACGCAGCCTGTAGGAATCCAAAGGGTTCCTGGGTCACACGATAAATGCTGTGATAGCTGTGGAGCCATGAAAGACTTGCTGCTCCACAGGTCAGCTAATAAGCCAAGAAGCATGAATTTGGTCTGTGGGCTTGAATGCAATGCCACTACTTCCTATGTCCTTTGCTGAGGGGTCTGTGGCCGGTCAGGCCCCTGGGACACCAGAGGAACCATAGCACACCACTGGTGGAGCAGGCGCTTGCAGCATGGCAGCACAAGAAGGTGATAAAGCAGTGGACCTACTCCTGTGCTCCCAACAAGGTCTCGACTGGTTTGCTGCAGAAGTTGCTTATTTTGCTGCGCAGCTCAGTTACTACATTTTGCTGTTTTTCTTACTTCTTCATCTTTCTCTTATGCAAAGATACATGTATGTGCTCTGGGTAAGCCATCCCCAGGGAACCTTATGTGGTGTTTTCCAGTGCCACCAGGTGACCCAGGAACCCATTTTGGGTTCCGGCAGGCTGCACAAATTGTGGAGTCTATATCAGCAAGTTCTCCTGTCCACCTATTGCAAGGATGCTGGTGGCCAGGAAAGCCCCCATCACCCAGTGTGTGCTGCTAGCTCCTTGGAAAGTTAGCTCTTTTCTGGCAATTTCATAGCAAAAAGCAGGGGCACTCACTTGGTATGACAGTGGTTTCCCCCGGTGGGGCAGTGATAGTGACAGGGATGTTCACAGTGGTAGTTTTGTCCAGAGGTGGCTGAATCATTCGTGTCACGTTCTTCTGGTTGTCAGCATCTTCTGGCTGCTCTGGCACTTTCTGCAGGTAGGTACTGGGAAGGGTGTGCACAGGGACACTCACACTTCCACTAGCTTCAATCTCACACTGATTCTCCCTGAGGTAGAAAAGCAGGTTTTATTAAATATGGCCCAAAAAGGATTCAGAGAACAAATCAGGATGCTGCACCTCCTGCTAGGTTTCATAGACTGTTTTCTTCATGGAAGTCCTTTGCAAAAAAGTCACAGACTGCAGGACAACTTACTGATAGCACAGTATGTGACCTTTTCCTCTGAGACTAACATTCTAGCAAAACTTTAAGAGGAACTGTGCCACTGAAAGCCACTTAATTCAATTTAATGATACACGGAACTGAGGTTCATAAGCAAGGACCACATGGCTCTTGCATGTAACAGTGACATTAACTTTCTAGCGTCAGCTGGTTTCTGACTGAAGTCTGACATTCTTCTGCTTAATCTTCTCCTGAGGCCTTATTTAAATTTGGTGATTCTCTTTTCCAGTCCTAAACCTCTCTGTAATGTTGCTGTAAGCAGCTAAACAGCTTCTGCATTCCTCTGCAGCAGTGGCTATATTTCAGTGAGGAGGAAAGTGAGCTTGGGCACATGATCAAACTAAACAGTATGCAAAGTGTTTTGAAATCCGTCTGAAAGAAAGATAATATAGACAGGAAAATTATTATCTCAGTGCCACTCACAGCTCTCCACAGTGACATGAACTCTATTCTAAAGAATCCCAGTGAAATTTCTTTTCCATCAGACTAATAAAGCTGAAAAGGCAATCTATCCTTCTTTATTAACTACCCTAAATGCTTCGTGAGTACTATTTTTCTCACTTGACTTACATAAGAATTAAATCAAATGGGGTACATCATTGCTCTTAATGGAAGAAGCCATGTGCTGTAACAACTGGTGATGCAGCTGACAGGCTCACCATAAAAAAAAAAAAGAAAACCAAAAGGCTATAAGCAAGACTGGATGCCATTTAAAAATATGTACCTCCAAAACTTCCTTCAGAGGCTGTGAAATTCTCTGCTGCACATTACGTCCTACAGGGTCTGTTGTTATTTATATCAAGGATATTTCCTTCCTTAAGCCTGAGCTATTATATGGGCCATCATGGACCAAAATAATCTTTGGGAGCCTCTTTCATTACTGATTTAAGCAAAATGGAACTGCAGATTATAGTGATAGCCGGTATGAGCGCAAGAACAGCAGGGAACGCCATGGGAAGGGGAATAAGTAATATCCTGAAACACGTCTGAGGACTCATGCCCCCTGAGCTGTCCCAGGGATGAATCCGGCCACACAGCAATCACTTACTTGGGCTGATGATTCCGGTGCTCCTTCTCAACAGCCTCCCCCTCCTTCTCCCCATTCTCCTTCTCCACAGAATCATACGTTGACAGCGCCCTGTTCCTGAACCTGTGCCGTCTGTGAGGCTCTTCTCCATTCTCGCCCTTGGACCCGGGCTCTCCTTCCCGGTTCCCAGATCTCGACCCTCCCCGGTGTCTGGAACGCCGCTCACTCCTGGCCCCGTTGATTGTCCCATTACCTTCCTTGCCTTGCCGTTCAGCAGAGTGCCGGTGAGTCCGATGCCTACGGTGCTCCTTCTCAGCACCTTCTTCCACTGAGCCTCGGCGATGGTGCCTCTTTCCCCCTTCCTGACTCCTGTTGCGATCACTTTTCCCTTCTTTACTCCCCCCTTCCACCTCCTTGCTGCGACTCCTGTGCTGCCTGTGCCGCTCCTCCTTATTGTTGGCGCCAGATTCCCCGTTCTCATCCTTGGTCACATCACCCTTCTCTTGCTCTCCCTGTTTGTCCTTATCCCGATGCCGGTGGTGCTTTCGTGGAGCTTCTGCCCCATCAGTAGAGCTGACTTTGGTCTGCTCCACCTCCTGCATGTCCACAGGGCTCAGTTTGCTGATGTTGTTCCTCCCTTCACCCCTTGGCTCTACCACCAGTGGTCGATCCAAATGAGTCTTCATGTCTGGCCTGATGTGAAGGGTGGTAGCATAACGCACCCGCTCCTCCGGATCCAGCTCATTGTACAGTGCCTCACAGCTGGCTCGGAAATTGTGCATCCGGATCTGGCTGGTCCTCTGTTCCCAAACGGACTTGGATTTGGAGGAGTTCTGCTGCTTGCTAAGGAGGGGAGGAAGGTGAAAAGTTAGTATCCAACTTTGTGCCAGTTCCCTAAAAAGCAACCAAAAAAAAAAAAAAAAAAGAAAATTTTCAGCTGAGACGGGGGATTAGAGGGTTGAGCCAAAGAAATTACAGGAATGAAGAGAGTATGGCTGGCAGAGAACATGAGCAGGGAAAGCCAGCAGGATCATCAGTGTTAGTTTGCCCCGACACGCGTTAGGCACTATGAAACAGGTCCTCTGGAAAGGAGTTACCTTGATTTCTAAAACATGGCTGTCCCCCTTGGGAGCCTCAGGTATAGACTGAAGGGTTAAAGTCTCTGCGCACAAAAATCGTATAGCACAGCCAGAGCTTTTAAACAATCTACAGGGCTTCCCCACAATTAACAGCACCTTTCTCCTGACCTGGAAACATCTGGATGAGCAAATTAGCAGTAAGCAAGAGAAGTTAGATTGGCAGAATGAGCAAGGGGAAATGAAATCTGCCCCTGACGATCTGAGCATGAGCGCCCTGCCACCAGCCCCTTCCCTTTATGGCCAGCCAGAGGGGTCACTTTCCAGTCTGCACCACCCCATCAGCTAATGGTACAGGAGAGCTGTTGCTCTAAATCTGCAGCATCCTTCCAAAGTGAGGATGGACCATCCAGCCGAAGCATCACCAGAGTCTGTAAAAGTACAAATAAGAAAGCAAAACTGTTCTGTGTACTGTGAAGAGACCCCAGGGACTAGGAGAGTCACACGTAAATGCAGATGTGATGAAAACACCTTTATCCCCTGGAGACACCTGTTCTTTTCTATCGCTATCATCTATTATGATAAGGATACCTCCACTGGCATTGCCTTCATGCTTTGATTTTAGAGCACAGCACTTGGCTTCTGACCATGGGTCACCTACCTAGCCAATGCAGGAAGGGAAGGCTTTTTTTTTAATTTCCTCCTAAAGAATGCAAGTCAAATTCTGCTTTTGCATAAAATCAGAGTAAACCCACTGGCATCCAGGGTGAAGTTCTGGATTTAGCCTGGTGGAGGATCAGCACCCATTTTCTTCCTTAATGGAAGTTCTCCTAACAAAGAGAGGAAAGTAATTTTCCTTCCACCATCCTGCTCAGATGTCTCCATTGGCCACACATCAGTCTGACCTCTGCAGCTGGAGGGGCCATATGGGGCTCATTGACCTTCAGCATTTAATGTACAGCCCACAAGGGAGGCAGATGCACTTTTCTTACGCACTTTCTGGGCTCCCCTGACAATAGAAGAAAGCAGCTTTTGCGTGTGTATGTGTTGATTTGGATGGTCAGGGTCTGTCGCTCTGTGCAGATCCTGGGGGAGACAGCGTTCAGGCAGTCTCATGTAGCACAGTGGGAGCTGTCAGAAAGGCTTTGCATCTCTGAGGTCTGCTGGGGGATCATTTTTTTATGGAGGGTGCTGCTGCCTGGTTCTGCTAAAGAGGCAAAAACCTACTTAAACACTTGCTGCAGATGGGATGAAGGCACCCAGGCGGATGTAAAGGAGTCTGATTTAATCCAGAAATGGGAGTGAGCAGAGCCAATCACCAAAACTAACAATCTACATCCACCGTTCCCAAGAGGCACATTCTGGACTAATTTTCCAGTAGCTGAGTGTCCCATTTACACCACAGCAGAAGAACGGGTGACAAAAATCACAGATCTAAACACAAATGATACCAGAAGGTACTGGGGTCATAGCTTAGAGCCCCACTCACAAAAATCCCACATCAAAGGCAGAGCAGGCTCCTCATTAGGGGAGAACACCACCATAAGCTGTCCTAGTGACCCCTGGCACAAGGATGAACGGCCTCATCACAGCAGGCAATGACTTGGGGTTTGTTTTGTTTTGTTTTGTTTCTTTTTGGTTCAACATTACAAGATTGAAATGCCATCACTTATCAGCAGATTTACTTGGTTAATAAGGAGTTAATAAGTAACATGCAAAGCCTCTGACTGGTCAGGCTTGCCACCCCATACAAGGATTTCCCATGAGAAGCCACGCACTCTGTGTTTGCAGCTCTCCACAGCCAGGAAAGATGGTCACAGAGAGATGGATCTGCCTGGGACTGGCATCCCAGGATGTCCTGTACAACCTCTGGGACAGACAGGGTGCCTTGCTCTTCAGTGTTCCCGATCTAACTTTGCTGAACCAAACTGGGCTACAAAATGAACCTCGTCTTTAGCACACAGGCTCTGGGAAACAAGACAGCTTGGGGGGGGTGTGCGCATCTCTGAGCTCCCAGAGCGCTACCTCAGTGCAGGCCACAAAACACATTTGTTCTTAGGGGACATTTCTCACTTCATAATGAAAGTCCTTGGGGTGGGGACTGGCTTCTGCGTTGTGCTTTGAACAGCCAGAGCAAGCTGTCAACACTGAAGTGATAACTAGTAATAACAAGTTAGAGTTGGGAAACTGCCCTTATGATGACTGAAGCCTTCAATTTATCTACAAACCAAGAGCACAGAGAAAAGTACAACCGCCTACTCCCTGTGCACCATCCTGTGCTCCATTTCCATGGGACGGGCACTGCGCAGGGGTGGGATGCAAAGCCTCAGCCTCCCTGCAGAGACTTTCCTAAGTAAAACACACATAAATCATCAGGCAACTTTCCTGGACACAGCCTTTCCATCAATGCCTGCACTGAGCCTATCAAAGCCAATATATAAAGAAAATCTCCTAAATCAGACTGGATGCGGTGAGGAGGAAGATTGAGGATGCAGAGCTGGTACTCATCACACAGTACAGAGGAGACACTCAGAACCTGCTAGCTCTGACACAAGATGTATCACTTCAGGAGGGTTTTTTTAGTTATGTTTCAGTTATGCCAAGAACATAAATGAGCCTTTAAATTATCTCTGAGGTGCTAAAGCTTCCACTGTGCTTCACTCATGGCTAACTGAAGGGTGCCACCAGATACATACACCACTGAGAACCTGGAGAAACCAAGTAATGCATGTATTAACTAAGCCTATTTTGCTAAAATCCCTTCCTTAAAACAGACACTGACATTACAGACTTGAATTTCTCAGCATCTAGAAATGAGATGCATCCTTAACGTTGACACAAGTAGCAGAGGTGATTGCCAAAAGACTACAACACAGTCACCCACTGACTTTGGTTACTAAGAAGTTAAAGAGCTGGAGGTTCAGAAGTAATGACTGCATCCTTTCTTCTTTCTACATTAAAAACACACAAGGAAAAAATAAAATCAGAAAATATATGAAGTGCAGTAAAAACACAATCAGGAAAATGTGAAGCCTGCCTTCAAGCTTGTTGTCGTATTCAAAACAGTCAAGAACATCAGGAGCAAGTGACAGTGTGCATAAAGCCTGCCGCAGGAAATGGAAGTAAAGCAACTGAGCAGGTTGGCCCCTCTGGGGACAGTGTTCAGGGTTTCAGAGCCAAAGCGGCAGCAACTGGAGGGAATGTGTCGTCTGCTTGTCCAATTAAATTTATCTGACTCTCGTTTTCTACAAGTTCCCACAGCAACTGGACGTGGACATACATGACAGCTTCCCCTCTCCTGTTGCTCTGCTGTACTTCTTCGCAGGGGAGAGCTTTTGAACTTATTTATGGCATAACAAGAATGTCACCTTAAGGTGACAAAATGCAGTTTCATTACAACTGCCTGCCTATGAGGATACAGTGCCTATGCACACAAAACAAAGAACTGCAGAAGAGATAGAGAAACACAGACAGAGCAAAATCACTTCTGCTTCCTCCAGCATTTGGTCCAGTCAATTATTGAGGGCTGCATGAACTGGGGCAGACACAAACCATCTACAGGACAAGCACAATATGCCACAGCATAGCATGACTTGTCCAAACGGATAAAAAATGAGCCTTTGTAATAACAAATATTTTTTCCACAAGAGAAAACTATCTATTTATGAAGCCAACTCCTTGTCTGAAGTTCTGTTCACTGTTTACTTCTTGAAATCCTTCTGAATCCATTCAGAAAATTGCAATAATCACTTCTGATTTACAGACATAGTACAAAGATTAATGTTAATTCACTTTCTTTACAATTACTTCCCATCCCTATTTTCTGTCTGAAGAATATTTTGAACTTTTTGAAGGCCACTGGCAATATACGCAGTTTTCAGGTCCTCTAGCCTTGAAATGTTGTCGTAGATACTACTGCTAATACTATTCTCTGAGTAGCTCCACTGGTTTTGTTTGGATTAAGAAGCCAGCAAACAACTCCTGCCTGTGGCTAGAAAGAAAACCATTTAAATTGAATCAAATAGAATTCATATTAATGAAACAGTGACTAATATTGGTATAAATAAAAAATGCAACCAGTCACTGTGCAGATTGTTCAAGAAAGGAAAGCATATTTTTAGTCATATTCTAATCTTAGGGTATTCCTTAATGATTAAAGTTTTTGTTACCATAACATTTTAAAACACTGCTTCAGTTAATGGCACTTTGCTTCCCATAACTACTGGTTTAATCAGCTATATAAATGTGATCCTTAAAATTTTGCTTACTAAATGATGAATGAAAGCTGACTATGAACACAATAATTTGATGTTAAAAATACCTACATACTAGATTGTGGGTATGAAAGAATATGTTCTGATTACAGAGGAAAGGAAATTTCTTGTTAAAACACATTTCCAACAAAAAATTTAATGCAAAAAACCTTCCCACTAAAATCATATTTTCTGTTCATAAACTTGGAGAAGCTCTCTCCACATTTCAATTTTCAACTTGGAAAATACAATGAAGCATTTTAGTTTGGGGTAGGCATGCACAAAGCAGAATGTTCTATCTCTGGTTTGATAAAACAATTTTCTTTCATATGAACTCACCAGTAGTGTTTAAATTTGCTTTGCTAGTTGACCCCAGGAGTTGCCGCTTGGGTGCTTTAGCACCTTGTCTTCTTTATGAGCTACATCATCTGCCTGAGCTCTCTCAGGAGATGCGCTGTGCTCTCCCACTGAGCTGGTGCAATGGTGTGCATCACAGAAATGCCATTACCAAGGATTGTTGCAGAAAACACTGTTCAGTCACTTCCAATATTATTATTGAATTTGGTTTTATATATTAGAATTTTCGATATTGCAGTTTCTCAGAAAGAAAATATTTTCTTTCATAATTTTTCCTAATGTCTATTAGCTAGAAACAGGAAATTTTGAATGTGGTCTAAGCCTAATACAATACTGGCTGTATATCACATCCTTACATTCAGAAACTTACTAATGAAATTTGAAATGCCTTTCAAAGTATCATAGATGCCAACTTTTTAGATTGAGAAAGTTCATTAAATGCCAGATTTTGCATTTAATGCATATTATCATCCTCAGACTGAATTTCTACTCCCTTTACCTGCTCTTTCAGAGAATTTAGAGAACTGCAGTAACTGGTCTCAGCAGGAGGAAGAAGCTGAGATGCCAGAGCGGGGCAGACCTTAGCACCACTGCAGGTCTTTTGGGAGCCACTGAGCACATGGGCATGCATGACTCGGCAGTTGCAAGCCCTTTGGCTGGTGCCTTTGGCCAACGTAGAGCCAGAAAGTTTCCAAGGTATGTAACAGAACAAAAGTTAGGAAAGCTCTATCATTTAGTTACCACTCCCATGAAGTGTCCATGGCCACTTAAGAGCAGCAGAAATCATTTTATATGCTGCTGCTTAGAGTTTGAAGGCAGCTACGTCATTTGGTTTTGTACAGCTCTGAAGCAATGCAAAGTGCCTCCAAGCCAAAGTTTCCTGGTGTTAACGTAGCAAAAGTTTTACTGCTTTCAGCTTGAATTTTTTCACAAGAAGAACAAATGATTTTGCTCAACCATAACTCACCATCCTGCACACTGCTCCCTCTTGCTTTAATAAGAAGAATTTTCTAATTGATTTCAGTAAAAATATATCACATACTAATCCCAGAAGTGTAAATACAAGGCTTAGCCTTATGCACATTCTGAAATTAAGAAAATGCCACAAAATATCTATTCTGTCTCAAGTTATATTGCTATCATTAGTCACAAGATCCCTTTCCAGACCTCAAGATTTGTTTGGCATTTCAGTTATGAACTGTGATCAAGTAATTGCATCCTCAGTAATAAATAACAGGGTGAGAGAGTTAAAAGTAAAACTGAAAAAAAGGAAGTTAACAGCCACATTGCTATGGCTATATTTAACAAAAAACACACTGAGGTTAAATATGTGGAACTGTTAAGTTCTACTAAAATCCAGTCAAATCACTTCTATTTTAAATTATTTTTTTCCTCTGAAGTGTTCATACCACACTTGCCAGAAGACATTCTGGCAATTCCAGTGCAATGGCCCAGACCAGACTCTGTTATGGTCAAAGTCTCACCATGAGCTCCAGGCTTTTGATAAAAACCAAGACAAAACACATCAGGGAATGAAGTCACAGCCCCCTTTTTTGCACTATAAGGATGGAAATAAAGCAGATGGCCCAGACAGTGACTATACAAAAGCAACTGATAGAGATCAAGAACAATTTGGGTGCTTGGATGGCAAATAACAAATTAATCCTGGTAGAAGATATTTAAGCTTTTTCATTTCCCTCTGTACACTGTCAGCTTGTCTACAGTTGGATGGATGCAGCAGAGACATGCTGCAATGGTTGGAGTGGGAAAGAGCTGCTCAATGAAAACCAAGTTTTGTTCTGGAAAAAAAAAAACAAACAACAAAATATTTGTGGCAGGTGCAGGTGTTCAGCACTTCCAGGGAAGAAAAAAAAAAGTAACCAGCTTGTGAAACAGTGGCTTTTGCTTTATTTACCATTCTAGAAAATGCCTTAAGAACATGTCATTTTTCATGTTCAAGCAATAACTGACACCTCTGGATCCTATTAGAAATAAACAATAAACCATAACATTACAAAGAAAATCTCAAGTTACCAAATGTATAATTTAGGATTTCCTCAGCCATTGCAATCTAAAGAAGGATTCATATGAAAATTCAACATCCCAAAACTCTTAAATACATACTATTGGAAAAATACAACACAATTATTCATTTAGCTGTGTCATCACCTATGTACATATAAACTAGTTGCCAATTTCAGTATGTATTTTAGATAAATGCTTATCTACTTCAATAAATAGAGCATATCTGTATTTAATTACCTCTCCTCAATGAATTAAAAATGGATTTCATACTGCTTGCATTGCTTGTATCATAAATTTGTTATAGCACAAAAGCCTGGAATTAGCACAAGAAAATGAGTCACCTTGATTTTTTAATTATTTTTTAAATTTATTTTTAAGAAACTAGTTCCAGTATCTTGTCCTTAGTTTCCTACCAATTTAGAACTTTTTTTTAGAAAAATAATCAAAGAAAGAATATGGGGAAAAAAACAACCCCCTATATTTCAAAAGATTTTTTAATAAGTTTTGCTCTTTCAGAACAGATGACCATGGTTTTGCAGATCCTGGTTCTTACTGATGTTAAAGGCACACAATATTTTATGCTAAGGAAGAAAAAGGAACAGAGATTTTTTTGCACCTTTTAAAAGCTCTTTTAGATTAGTAGATTACTATTCAACTTTAATCTGTGCACAAAAATTAGACCACTTATCTTTCAGTATAATTACAGTAATAGCACTCACAGCGGGTAGAAACAGAGTGATACAAAGGCATCCTGAACCTATACTAATATTCATCCAGGGAATGAGAGTCCACAGCACCTGCATGTCCCTAGGAGGACTTGTTCCAGTTTATCTATTTGAATTTAAAATAAAAAACACATTTCTAATTATGACATTAAACTGAGTAAATTAGACCTTCAGATGCCTTTACACATCAGGGGAGCTTTACTGATGCTCTGTGATGGCTGCTACTTCTATATATTGCGCGCTGTTATGAGGCCTAGTCATTTATTTAATCAAAACAAGGAATTTTGCTGGGGAAATGCTCTTCAGATACCCACAGAGGAGAAAATGCACACTCAGCTCATCTGTCAAAAACAGTCCTGGTTTGCATAGGAAATTACAAACTACTGCCCAGACAGTGCATAGAAATGTTAAAGAGGATGAATCCTAGCTACAGCTTTTTGCAGTAAAAATTTATTCTGTTTAGAGAACAGATGTGAGTCATATCAGCAAAAGAAGCCTCTATTATACCATCTCTATTGCTGGTAGGGAGTTAACAACAGACCTCAATGGCAAACACCTCTGAATGTGGGCAAATCCTCCTTCCAAAGGGGATTTAGTACCTGCAATTTGATTTCATCTTTCTAAAAGGCAGCTCTGTCTCTGGAAGTTTGGAAAAGTAGCAAAATTCTTCTTTCTTTCAGGCTTTATTCCTAATTGTGCAAACGTTGTCTAGGTCCAGTTTGGTGCACCCTCTACTGGAGTGAATTCAAGTGTTAGGGAGAAGGCAACTTGGCAGCACCTCTCCTTCATCACCACCTTTACCATCCCCTCTCCTGGCAGCGGTAAAAGCAGGGTGAGAGAAACCCAAAGGGCAGCAGACCCCTCCACACCTTTCTGCCTGTCAAGACTCCCAGAAGCCAGGAAGTCCATTAAAAAATGAGCCAAAAGCTGCCTCGGTCTAGTCTACTCCCCTAATTTCCACCATCCCAAACCCATGAGATCTCCGACCTTAGCACAGACATGTCACACCTACTTTTGCTAGTCGCAAAAGTTCAGTCTTGGTCACAGAAGCTACACTCACACATTGTATCAACATATTTTTAATTCAAACATGTGTAAGATCCACCAGTGGACAAGGACCCCCAAAACAGCCAGGGAAAAAGGAAGATGTCAGAAAGTTGGTGAAAAATCTCCTTTGCTTCACCATGACTTTGGTACCTGCTATGGTGCACGTAAAGACAAACCCACACACGTTTGAATTGCACTTACTTGTCTCTCCAAAAGCATTAAAGAAGAAAGATAACGTCAAATGGTGAAAGTGTAACCCAAAGCAAAAACACCAAGACGGGTTGATGAGAAGCTGATGATGAGTTTTGTTGTATTAGTTGGTAGGGAACAACAGTATTTTCTACAAACCTGCATCGGTGTTAAAGCATACCCGTGATTCACAGCAAAGCCAGCAAGATATGTTTGTTAGGAAGTGCATGGAGTGAATGGAAGGTCTACCACTGTGTTTGCTCAACCACGGGTACATTGGAGCTTGCCGAGTGCCTCATTTTTACAATATCTGTAGCTTTAAGCTCCAGCCCAAGAAGGTTAGAGAACACAGGCATAACCAGTGCACTCATGAGTATAAGTTTCCCAAGGATGTTTATGCAGAGTTTTCCAATTTGGTCTCACTTTGGCCCAGTTTCCAGAATTTTCTTTTAAAGTCCTCCTCCAGCTTTCATTTAAAGAGCGCATTCATGGTGGGCCCCCATTCTCCTATTGAACCATAAGCGCAAACACTGGTGGAACATCAAAGCCATCAGCCCAGCACATAATAAACACAGAGAACAAAAATACAAGTGAGAACAAGACAAACCATCAAATGAGGGCAGAGGGGAGAAGAGGAAAATAGTTAAGGAAGGAACAAAGGAAAAATAATTAAGGGGATGGTAGAAAAATGAAGGAAGGAAGAGGTGGAGAATATCATAGTCAATGTGTGAAACACTACAGAGTTGCTCACGATCAAATCACAAGCATTATATAGCAATGTTGCACACCTTCCAGCCCTTCTACCTTATGTTGGTCTGGAGGCATTCCACAATGATGGGAATGATTTTTGGAAAAAAACCAAGGGGTGAGTGAAGGCATCAGAAGAAGGGGAAGGAGGGGGGTTTATAAATAGAGAGATATATATCATAAATCCATTTACTGAATATTGTAACAGAGAGCAACTCACGGTGAATTTACGCTGGAGACTGACGAGCTGCGAGATACAGTACCTCGAGTTTGCTTTACAAAACTGCACATGCAAAAACAAAACAAACAAAGAAAACAAAAAGTGAGAAAAGAAAAAAAAAAAAAGAAGAGAAGAGAAACCATAAAAGACATTGGGAGGAGACTCATACAGACTGTGTCCTATTGAATGCAGACTGCAGCGTGCATCTTGGTAGAAGACCAGGCAAGCTTCAGAAAGTGTGGAAGCCACAGACACACCACCTTCTAGTTAACAGGGAAACAACCAAAGAATCAAAAACAGAACCAAAAGGAAAAAAATTAAAAGGTGAACCAAAAGCCACACAATGATATTAGGACTTTATGCCTCCATATGCTATACTCACACAATGAAAGTCCTCCGCAGAAGGCATCTTTAGGACCTCAGGCTAGAGGTCTTTGTAGAAACAGGTGGTGATTGCTTTTACAGCTGTGCTGCAAATAATTATTTCCAAGTGGGAGCAGGATGCTAATTCCCACTCTGGCCCTGTGACATGAGGAAGAATCCTTAACACACAGACAAGCACGGGCTGGAGGGAGGACCCTGGGCCACATCCAGAGAATCAAAATCCACCTGAGCTGCAGCAGCTGGTGCCAGGCTGCTTCTGCTCAGTCCCTGCCTTGGATTTGCTCTTCAGAGGCACCTGCCTCTCTCCTCTGACACACACAGGGATGTGCCTGAGCTCAGACCATCCAAATACGGCCCACCATGTCTGAAAACCATATGTCTGCTGCAGTATAGGCAGGGGATTACACATTATTGAAAGAGGCTTGTTTGAGTTCACAAGTATTTTTGTAGATTCTCCTCCATCTAGTGTTTGTATAAACACTGTTATACATGGGGGGTTCTAAATATGGAAATCACTGAATTACACAGAAAAGGAGTTTATTCTTCCTTTGGCAGGGAATCTACAGAAAAAACAGGATTCTAAATATCTTTATAGGTCTTAGCTTAAGGCACTAATTTTTTCATAGTTATAAACAATAATTTTTATAAATCTACATCACCTGGAACCCTCCCCAAGACTGAAAATAAAATCCCTTCACCTCCTGAGTTTGCCTTTTCAGTTGCAGCATTTTTTCTCCTGCTTCCATGAGGGTTTTAATCTGTTAACAATCAATACTAGCAAGGTCTGGTTAAAGTGTAATGTTCTTTGGATATCATATAAGTAGAGTTTTAAATATACATTTACTTAAAATTAATGGATTATTCTGAACAGAAATGTTGGCCCCAATAATGTATATAACACAACAATACAGAGGTCAAGCAACCCAGAAAGAATATATGAAAAATTATGAAAGGCATTGTAAAAGTTTTACTTGGAGCAAATAATCTGCTGAACAGTCAGGTAAAGTATTTTGCCTAAACTTCAGTATTTCTACATTTGTACCATGACAAATGAAATAGGAGTAGGAGTCAAAGTGGGGTTGGCATGCCCTGTTTGTTTGCCAGGGAAATTATTGTTTCCAGGTTTCTCAAGCTGGGGATCCCTTTACTCTTTGGCTGGATGCTGAACCCCCAGGATGTCAACTAAAACCTGCAGAGAGCAAGCCCTTAGCTGCACAAATGCCTCAAGCATAGGTGAGAAATTTCTTGGGCAAAACAAGTGGAAAACTCAGATGGAGGAGAATGTACTGGGCTGCCCTAATTTACCTGAGAGTCAGCACCAGCACTGTGCAATACCCATGGCAATTTTGCTTTTAATTGCTGAAAGCAGATCTCAACATCCCTTGGCAGGAGGCTTAAATGAACCTTTGCGTTTATCCCTGCCCCTTTTGGTGCAGTGCAGGACAGAGGCCACACTCTGATCCTGCCAAGTATCCTTGTAACTTGGCCAGCCAACATTATGCAAGTCCTGCAGCACTCCAGGTTCACTCCTCTGCTCCCATTGCCAGAGACTGCTTTTTTTAAGCCATAAATTTGACTAAATTTGCATTGGAACTGCAGGGTGAAAAGCTACTAAGAAGAGAGCGCCTCCTTTTCCAAATCAAAATGACAGAAGTACTTGAGCTTTACTCACTGCTACTTACCATCCACAAGGGACAGAGTACAAGAGAGTGTCTTTAGGTGCAGCTGAGTCACCATTACACCAACAGCAAGGGCAAAAAGGTAAGCTAATGTTAGGAAGCACAGTACCTCACACATCAACACACTTCAGGGGAAAAAAGAAAGGGAAGAAACCACAAGCCAGCAAGAGAAAAAGAACACCTCTTCTAGTCTACACATCACCCAACACGGGACGTTCCATGGGCTGGGTATTCAGGCACACTTCTTGCTGGGTCCTGTTGGGTACTGAGACAGCCCAACAGGGATTTGGAAACAGACCACAATATTCCCAAGACAAAAGGAAAATATGGAACCTCTGAGATGAAAAATGTCCTGGAGAAACAGAGCAACTCCCCCCCTTCATCCCCAGACCTGTACAAAAGGGACAGACACCTCTGAGAAGTCACGGTGAAATGATGTGCCACCTGTATTTGTTCTTGGCACTTTTCTAATGAGTAGTCAACTCACGTTAACAGGCAGTATCCACCTGTGTGTGTGCAATTAAAATGTAAACTGCTTTGAACAACCATGTGAGGGACCAGCAGAAACCAGTCAGAGCCTGGAGAGAGGAAGAGGTCTTTAGAGGTTGGAAGGTTGTCCTGGGAAAGCATATGTAACTTTAAAAAATGATAGTGGGCAACTCTACAGACTGTGTTTAGGTCTGGTGCCCACATTGCATGAACTGCCTCTGCCACTTTCTACAAAGTTTCATCCACAGCATCTGGAAAGTTCTCCTCCCATCCAGAACTCACACCTTATACGTATGCTTAAAATAATTTCCTTGGGTCTGGCTACAACTGTAACCCATTACCATAAAAAAAAAAAAAACAACCCAAAACATAAGTAACGACGCAAAAAGTTTCACTCAGCATGACTTCAGCATAACTACTTAGCAGGTTCTTACAAATTTAGCATTTGCTTGCTGTTGCGCTTGGTATTTTAAGACTTTTCCCAAGAAAAGGTGAAGAGAGACCATTGGAAAATACATGGGCTCTGAGTGCCAGATGAGCTGCAATTTGTGTCCTCTCCAGCTGGTCTGCTGGCCTGTGCTGGGCTGGGTGTGCTTGTCACAGCCCCTTTTGTACGTGCCATTGGTGCATCTCTGGCTGGAATAGAAAAGATGGAAGAGGAACCCAAACACAGGGAGTTCAGACTTTGGGTTAGGCAAATACAGAAAATAAAACTGTGCGCTGGGATCTTCATGTTACCCACGGGAATAAGCCTGACGGCTCTCCCTTCCACTGCTGCCTTTGCAGTGGGATCACAACATGCTTTGCACATCCATCGCCTGATTAATATTCCCCTCTTCCGCCCTCCTCCGTTCTTGCTGCCGAGGAAGCTGCACCAATGGTTTGCTCTAAAGACCCATCGGTCTGTACAGTCGCTCAGTTCAAGAGGCTGAGTGGTTTAAATGTTGTACAAAACAGAGGGCAATGCTGGGCAAACTGAGCAACCCCAGAAACTCACCTCCAGAAACAACAAAGCAAGGAAAATGCTAAACAGAAAACAAAAAAAAAATGACAAAAATAAGAATGAAACAATGGAGTAAAATTAAAATGCAATAACACACTTTAAACAGATATTCTGTTTTAAACCCAACATTGACAAAACAATGTACCATCCTAGCTTTTAATCCTGATAAACCACAAAACAAAAAGACCCATTCAGGATAGAGTTCACCAGGTGAAAAAACAAAATGGGATTGGACAAATCTGTTCACGTTAAGTCCCTTTGGTGGAGCAGAAGACAAACCATAGAAATCCTGGAAGATTGATGAAGAAGGAGCTACAAACCGATTACAGGTAGAATATTGTAATAAAGCACTCTGAGTCAGTTGCAAGACAGATTATATCTTGATGCCACTGTAATAATGAGCATATTATTAAAACAGATCCCCATGACACCACTGCGCTTCACTGTCTGTCAACCACAAAACAATTTGTGGCTAACACAGCAGCCTATTGCACTTGTAAAGGTGAAGGTACCTCTTCAGACCCTCCAAGCAGGCTGACATGCTAAATAAGCAACCAGTTTCTTATACCTAGGAAATGACATTTTGCAACTGATGCAATAAATTGAACAGTTCCTGGAGCTCAGTTTTGAAGAGAGGCTTGAATGGCAGAGGAGCACAGAAGAATCAGTGGAGATAAACTGCAGGCACAGGAGCATACAAACCACGAGTGCACGCTGTATTCGCACAGGAAAAATGCCGGAGGTGAAGGAGCAGATACAACACTACAGAGTATGCAATGGCCTGGAAGGAGAGGCTTAGGCTCTCAGTCCTTGATGTAGGATGGACAAGGGGAAGAAGCAAAACAGCAAACACAGCACCTTGCCAGTGAAACAGCAGAACAACCGATACAGCTTTTCACCAGACTCAGCCCCAGGACAGCTTTATCACCTCTGTGGGATGTGGACAAGCAGGCCAGGAACAGGAACATCACAACTAAGGAAATGCAAGTCATGGTGTCCTCTGCTAACACCTGAGACACCTGTTTTGATTGATGCAGGTGGAGAAAACATTGAAGTTTTCAGAACATAGATCCATGCTATAGATGCCTGTTGTTATAGAAATTCATTTTCATACATTATGAAAATAAAATCAAATTCTAAAACTAAAAAAATATTCCTTGGGAGAAAATAAAAATATAAACTGACAGGGCAGACCCACCTTTGGTAGCTCAGTCTCCGTTTTTACCAGCCCCTGCTCATCACCCACTTAGGGGTACCCAAGCTCTAAAAGTGTTTGCCTTCTGTAGTGATATTTCCATATGCCAAAAATCCCACTTCCAAGCATCCCAGCACTTTTTCATTCTCGCCACGTCCAGCTCTGAATTGCCTCAGAGGCTTGATCTGACAGGTCTTGCCATCAGCATGGCATATGCCCCATCTTCAGGACTACTATGTAGCTTAAGACCATAAGAAATGAAGTAATGGGGTGCATCTGGCTGTCAACCATGGGTCCCTATCATCAGCCCTACTGTACTGAATAGAATTATCTAAGGGATAGGTGCTGCAAACCTGAAAGCTGTAGCTGCTAAGCCCCTTTGGAGTTCACTATGGATGTATTTATGTATTAAACAAATTGCTTTGCCGTGCATTCATAAAATATCTTTTGGATCATCAGCTAGCAATTCCTCCATACACCTATTTCTCACAAAACTTCTGACTTCTTCTTTGACTTCTCCGCTATGTTGTTATCCATTTGGCCATCAACCTATTGACCTTAATGTATCCTTTTTCCAAACTAAGGTTCTGCGAGCTTTGTGAGTGGCACTGGCTGGCACTAAAGCAGAAACAACAAGAAGTCACACAACGGTTGTTAGATGATGGCTCCCACACAGCATGCATGATGTTGCCGTGGTTAGTAGATGTGGAAGCAATTGACTGCACTTTCAAATATGTTCATTTGTAAGCCTAATTATCTGCCCGTACAAATGTGGCAGGTAGGGATCTGGGCAGATACAATTTGAAGCAAAATAAGCAGAAATCCACAATTCTGTACTCACTTTCCATTGTGGTCACAAAACTGGCCCTGTGATAGTGAAAACCAGGTGAAAGCCTGGTGAAAAATCATGGAATAAGGTTATTTTAAGCAACCAACAATGTGGTGTGAAATCTTAGCTCCATTAAAGTGTTTTTTTTCTGATTTCCAAGAAATCTTCACATGCACTATGCTTTTGATTAAAAAAGAAGAAAGTAAGCATCATTA
This sequence comes from Scopus umbretta, assembly GCA_013400535.1. Classification (NCBI taxonomy): domain Eukaryota; kingdom Metazoa; phylum Chordata; class Aves; order Pelecaniformes; family Scopidae; genus Scopus; species Scopus umbretta. The sequence goes on from VZTL01029167.1 coordinate 32,133, forward strand.
TCTTCCATTTTAAAATACCAGAACAGGAAATTCATCAAAGAACAAGAGCAAATATCCTCATTTGACTTCTTTTTAAGACTGGACAGGAAATCATTGTAAGAAAAGGATTATATTCAAAACCAACAAACAGACATGGCATAAACAGGAGCTGATTAAAGCAGTAATTGCAAAATAAAATGGTAAGAAGAATCAAATAGTCAAATTAATAATGTTCTTTTCCTTCACATACAATGAACTGGCTCCATTTGGCCTATTTTCTTTGATTAAACTCCCACTAACAAGGGTCTCAAGAGATTTACACTAAAGAAACAAACAGGGATCCTGCTGTATTTCAGATACTTTGGAATAAAATTGAACAGGAAATTTCTTTTTCTATGCTTGAGCTTCTCCAGGCTTTGGAGATGTCCCCTGCAAAAGGGAGCTAGAAAATATCAGCAGTAAAAATGCACAACCAAATTTTTTGATGCTGATGCTAAAATTCCAGAAATGTAAATGAGCTTTTAAGAAGAACATACTTTTAAGTAAATCCATTCAAGGTAGGCATGTCTCAAACACAGGGCCATAATCCCATGCAGGCAGAACTCTGCACTGACCTCAGCAACATCCAGATAAGTATTTCCACCTACATAGTAATTTTCACTTCAGTTTTGATCATTGTATATGAAAAAGGGGGCCACAAGGCAACATTTTCTAAGGATTCTGGTATGACAGAATCTGTCCATGTGTCCACATCCATGCAGAAAAGCCTGCATCTGAAAATGCAAATTGATGTTTCTAGCTATAAACCAGTGACTGCACACATGATTTCATTCAACCCAGCACTCTTTCAAACAGCAAAGAAAGAGCATTCAAGCATATTTTTCATTCTGATATTTAGGAGGATGCCTTTACACTTGAATTCTCGAAGCAGAGATTATTAAAGAATAGTTAGTACAGTATATGTACACATACCTATCGTAATTAAGAAGCCTAAGTGAAATGTTAACACTTCACCTGGTGAAATCTATCCTCGGACAGCTTAAAAAAATCCTTCTAAAATACAGTTATTTATAGCAAGGCAAAAGATGAGGCATTACAAAGAAAAACAAACTAAAAGAAATACTTAATTAAATTCATGGTTAAGCGATCAGCACTGAAGTATTCAGTCAACCTAAAGCCCTGCCAGTAACAGAGATGGTATAAAAGGGCTCACAGAGTACTACGGGATGCTGCACTTGAACAGACGTATATCAACACTAAAAAACAGAAACCAAATCATAAAGTTCCCAAATAATAAAATAATGCTTACGCGGCTATGGAAATATTAGCTGCAGACATGGGGCTGACTTCTGCCACTTCCTTAGCCTTTTGCAGGGCGAGCTTTTGATTGGTGGCTTCCTCCATCTCCTCCTCGTCCTGGTGCAGAAAATCAAGAGAGATCAGAGCATGCATCATGTAACAACAAGAACCAGAGCTCCCCAAGGCATGAGTTATATGTGACTGTCACTGCCGCACTGCAAGAACAGTGGAAAATCATAAAAATAAGGCAGAATTTCATAAATTCTTGCAAGGACCCCTGGGTAGGGCCTTGGTGCCAGCAACAGCTGGTTGAGATGAGAAATGCAAGGTTTGGTCAAATGTTTAGTGCATTTTTACCAAGACCACATCTCCCTTGAAAAGCTTTCTTACCTCTCTTGGGTCTCCTCAGCATTCAGGTAGGAGACTACAGCAGAGCAGGGAGAGACCTGACCACAAGTGTGACATTGCTGGGGTGAAGTGAGCCCCATTTTTCTCAGCCTTGCATGTGTAAAAACACTCTAAAGCCTATGTCCTAGTGAAATGTATGAAACAGACTCCTAAATCCTTCATGACTTCTGGCCAATATGACTTTTCTGAAACAGTAAGTTTCAGGATTTTACTGGTCCTGCTCACACCAGTTTTACCCCAGATGTTTCCACTTATTTCAGCTGAATCACTGAGGACTTACAGGGTGAAAACAGAAAGGAGGAGCCATATTAAAGAAGAGTCTGTAGAATCAACCATAGATCAGAAGGACGGTTATGTTCATGCTTTTTGTATATCCCCAGATCATATGGATTTTTAACCTCTGTTGGCATTGCGAGTTCCCACAGAGTATAACTGTGGTTTATTTCCTCCCACCTCATGTAATGACTGCTCAAATTCAAACTACAGGGTCTCAAACAATGAGATGAGGACAAAAGGCAAAGAAACAGCCTGGTTCATCTTCAAGGGTCATCTAGGTTAAACTTCCTTTTAACTTTCTAACCAGTCAAATTATATAGTAAAATCATGGCAGGATAAACACAGACCCTCTGATGGCAATGTCAGCATCACACATATTCAAGGAATAACCACACATCAAGATGAGCGTATTCACAAGCTCTTCTGTCAAACTTTATGAAATGCCATGGGTCTACCTCTGCTCTTCAAAGGTAATGCTGTGAAAGAGTTATGCTTAAAATGATAGCATACAGTAAGACATCTAGCTTTGAAATAGGAAGTCATATAGATTTATCCATCCTGAACACCATATGCATAAACAATTCCTTGCTCTGATTTTGGTATTATTTGCTTAAACAACTCATTTTGAAACTGTTTTCCTTTTCTTCTTTCAAAGAAAAAAGAAATGATAGAAAATTAACCAAAAAATCTGTTATCAATAAAGTTTCTTTTCTTTTTTCCTTTCCAAATATTAGCAGATCTGTAACAAGTAAATTCCTACTATAGTGAATGAAGAACCTGAGACAGGCCATGAAAAAAAGTGCTGCTGAACAATTATACAAAGTCAATACTTCTCAACTACCAACTTCCAGTAAATTTATCAATGATTTCAAAGCTTACTGTAAATCAAGAGTATCTGCAGAATATGAATCTTTTGAGGAATGAGAGCCCCAATAAGAAGGCTTTTAAGGTTTGCCTTTCATTCTGCAGGTATCTTCAAGTTGTTTCTTCTCTTGAGGACTCTCTAGCAGTGTTAATTTCAAATACATTCAAAGGCTCTTGATTTTTCTTTCTGTACACCTAAAGTACCAGCTGCAATTTTTTACCATCTCTTTAAAATTTGCAACGTCAACTCCTTTCTCCCCAGTGCATCAGTAATTCTGCTGGATTCAATATCTCAAAGTAACGGCAGAAAATGTCCATTGTCATTATAAATACAGCCATCCCTAACTCAGAACAAGCGCTCTTTAGCAGATGACTGCTTAATAATATTTCTGTAGCTCCTTCCACTCAGAGATTGCAGATCACTACAAAAATTAATTATTTTTTTGCCTGATACTTACACTGTGGGGTCTCACTGGGGCACAGGCTCATCTTGTTCTGTTTGAAGCATGCAGGGGTGTGATGGTGCATGACTGAAGCTAGCTCTGAACTGCGATAGCAACATCCATCCATCCCCCCTCCCACCAACAGCCCAGCTCTGGCAGCTCGACTGTCACTGTCATTATATAGGGACAAGCACAGATAAAGGCCCTGCCTATAAGGACATCTCTCTTCTATGTTTCCTTTCTGTTTTCTAGAGCTCTAAATCTTCATTTAATCCAAACAGTTTATCACATGGTAAAACCCATCTTCAGTGCTACCCATAATGCATAGTTAACACTGCCTGTTCTTCATTAAGTTCACCGAATTAAAGCCCTCTCCATTGGGAAGGAAGAGGAAGGGTCTTCATGGCTATTATACTCTTGGTTTTGCCACTCACTTCTGTCCATAGAGAGAAGATTTTAAAAGCAAATCTTGGGGGCAATTTTAGATTCCACTCAGAATAAGTGAAGAGGAAGAAAAACCTGCCAATATATGGAAAAAATAGAAGGCAGGCAACCAAAGAGATTCAGGACAGTTCTGAGAAATCACTAGAAATTAAATTGGCAGAGTTTAAAGTCAGTGGTAAGGGAGGGAAGAGGTAGAGGCTGGAGAACAGATTCTTTATACATTCAAAGCAAAGAAGGTCTTTCTTCTATTTTTTTTTCCCCCCAAATGAGTCATTCCAAAGTACTGGTGAGTTTTGTAACAGACATCAGATGATCAAGCTTAAGTTAAATATAGTTAGAATTCTGATAACTTCTGTTACAGGTCACAAGGCCCAGCTAAGGCTACAAGAAATGTTCAAATGCCACAATAAGAGAAGTCCAAATTAGCATTCAGAAGTGGAAATGTTGGTTGAAATGTTTCGGTCCTGAAGGTTAGCTAGAAAGCTTTCCGTCTTTGCAAAACAGAGGCAGGTGCAAACTGCTTATGGTTTTCCCATATCATAAGCAGCACTGATCTCAATTAGTTTTACAGCGTAAATGTCAAGAAAGTCTCCTGAGATCAACTGACTCATGAGTAACAATTATATCTCCAGGCCATTTTTGGTTTTGTATGATCATATTTACTTAGCGATAAATCCCTCATTCTCCAGGTATGCTATATAATTGAATTACTTTTATCTTTTCCTCTTCTTTTGAAAGCCCTAGTGATTTTTTGGGATCATAAATAAAAATAAAGCAAAAAAGAGTTTCTCAAGAAGCTTTATGATTTGGCAATGCTGCTGAATCTATCAATATTTAATTATACTTTATAAACATCAACAAAGTTAGGTTTCTAACCATCCCAGTCAGCTGCTGAAATAGTCACAAGAAAGCACTAAAAGGATTAAGAAAGAAGTAGGATGAGCTTCATTATCCAAGAATTGTGCTGGGCCTGATCCTCTTTCTTAGCATGTGCAAGGGATGCCTATAAATCTCCTGAATAGGCTGGGAAGATGCGTGCCTCTGGGCTGGAGATTTCTGCGGGCTTCAGCAAGAACAGAAACAGCTGAGCTGCTGTAAGGGAAAAACTTCCCAGAAAAAAACCAAACCAAACCAAACAAACAAAAACCACCAAAAAAACGACTGAGAGCCATTACACACAGACCTGAACTGCATTATAAGAGAGGAAAGATTCAGGACATGGTCTCAGAGACATAGGAACATATATTATACACCTGAGAGCCACCAGCCTTCTTGTACGGTCTGTACTGGATATCAGCTGATAGGAAACAAGGCTCCAGTCAAAGCTGGCAGCTGAAGCCAGTCACGCAGCTCCACAGCAGATAAGGAGAGCTGGTAAAGACAAGCTCAGCTGCAACTGAGATGTGGATTTTAACTCGGAATGATTTGATCTTTGGTTTGGTTTGGTCTAACTGGCCGCTTTGGTCTTCAGCAGCTGGAGCTGGGTAGGAAACTCCTAGAAATCTCTGTGTCCCTGAGCTGTGGAGTTGCATCGTGTATCCATGAACTACTGCACCTTTCCACAGCTCTAAAAAGAGAAAACATCCTTGCCCGCTGCCGCATAAACACATGGTTAGTGATCCTCTTACCCTGTAAGAAGTATATACGCTAAAGCTTGTAAAAAACTGCTGCGGTAGATAACTGTGCTTCTTTTGCCACTAGCAGCTTACTGTGACTTACAGCAGCACCACAGCAATGGGGTGTGCATGTTTTTACCCACCCAATGAGAACAAGCTAGAAATGTGCAAACAAAGTCTAATGCTGTCTCATAAATACAACTGAGTATGCTACAATGAGAAATCAAAAGTATGTAATCATATGAATACAAACTGCAGCACTTACAATCCTTCCAGTGCAATACCGAGGCTATAAATTTTTCTTCATAGGGAATGCTCAAATATAAATCTGTGCATACAGTAGAGTTAAATCAGTGTCATTTCAATCTCTTGCCAGGACCTGGCTTTCTGCCTGAGCTTGGGCTGGTGCCTCAGATTTCTCTTGCACCTGGCAAGAAGATTATAACATCTTCACTAAGTATTCACAATAGCCTCTGAAAGTTGTTTTCCAGGGATTTGATTGGAGAATGATAATTTTTTGATTCATCCCAAAACTCAGCAAGGTATGAAACATTAGTGTGAGACAGCAAAAGCAACAAGGCAACACCTGCGTTTCCCTGTGCCTAAGCTTCAAGTCAGCCAAAACCTGTTAATTGCTTCGCCTCTGCTCTTGAAAACAGCAAATGCTACAAATGCCTGTGCACCTCGAAGCAACAGTGAGATGAGCAATGCCCACTGCCCACTCTGTGATAAAATGGAACTAAGAAACATGAAATAGTTCAGTGAAACGAGCTTGAAATGAAACAAACCTGAACAAGAATAAACCTCCAGGTCCCCCTCTGCAATGCAAACTGGTAAACAGAGATACCACATGAACAGGCTCTAAAGGAAATCTAAGGGTGTCTGGAAGAGTTGGTAGTATGTGCTTTAGATCCAGCAGCTGTGGTCTACGTTTGAAGAAACAAAACTCTCGTACATACCTTGGTCAGCTCTTGGGCATTTGCCAGATTGTCAACAGCGATAGCCAAGAAGACATTCAGGAGTGTATCTTTTGGGGAGCAGCTAAGGAAAAAATCTTTACACAGTAGATACAGTAACCTGTTCCCCTTCTGCTGCCACTACCTACCTTTCCCCACTTACACTCATTGGTATATTATGGAGCGGCACCTTGCAGCATTTCTTTGTCTTCATTTCTAACTCATCCACTTCTGCTGGGAGCCAGCTCTGCAGCACAGCAGGTGCTGGACACCCATTTGTCTCTTCCCCAGCTATATCCCTGGTGAGCAGTCACACACGCGCTGAGCAGATGGGCTTAACAGAGCTATAGGTGTAGCCAGTGCGGGACTACATGGTGGTCCTAGAGACATAACGGTCCCTGTTTTTTTCATTCCAGAAAATACACACCTACACTCCTGCCCATATACACGCACAAAGACAGAGGATTTAATCTTCATTTTTCCCTCTTGTTTAAAAGTAAAACTGGTAGAGCTCCTGGAAATCAGTCATTTTAAAGCCAACATTTGCATAATATAAACATATACGTATATAAACGCATCGGGTACCATGAAAAACTTAAGCTTATGTCACTGCTGCATTACGTACTGGTGGGAGGAAACTATCATGACTTATCATACTGAAGTTGATGTGACAATTAGAGTGCCACAGACATCCTCCATCCTGAATGCTGCAGCATCATGCAGAGCACAGCTACAGAAGAGCCTGTTAGCAGGACACCCAGCCTGAGCTAATGAGCTCTGCCGGGAAACAGGACGTTAGTCCAGGCCAAATTGCATGCAGCCCAGCTAAACAACTGCCAGTGCCCACGCTAGCCTGGGTCCTTCTGCAGAGCACTGCATTATATCATTAAGACATAACATTTCCCTATAATTATTTATTCATATTTTATTTTCATTTTTCCACTTAATGTTTTCAGCTATTACTTGTCCCTTCAATATATTTTTTGTTGTTATTCCAGCTATGCATCTGCAAAACAACCCCAAAACAACTGTAAATCAGATACCTTTGCATATGAAAGGAGAGCAAGCAAAGCAAAACCAAGTCTAAACTACTCTCCAAGAAGAACATGCATTTTGCTTGTGCACGTTATCTGGTGACAGGAGGGTCACTCACAGCATAGCTGTGTAAAGCTATGATCGCTCCTCTAAATATGAACGCACATGATAATGAAGTTGATATCATGAGTATTTACTCTCTGGAGATTCACAAAGGCTTTAATAGCAATGCGTTTCTACTGTGTTTCTATTGCACTGTCTTCACCAGAGCCAAATATGAGGCTGGGGCCAGATGCAGGTCCCCACAAGCTGAGTGAAATGACTGCAGTAGCTATAGGCAGAAAATAACTGGATGTGTCCCCTGTTTTGGTCTGTGAGTTGGAAGCAATGCTCAAAGCAATGCGACAGCAAAGGCAGGACTGAGGGCCAAGAGCAATGTGCTGTGGGGAGCCAGGCCATCGCTCCAGCAAGGGGAGGAAAGGCGAGGCATGAGCCCCCAGGGCGCTGGCAAACCTGCAACAAGATTTTGGGAAACCTTGACCTCTGCGCCCCTCTTGATTGCTTTCCATTTCTCAGAAAGATGCCTGGAGGAGGCACCTGAAGTTTCTCTATAAACAGATGAGCCAGGAGCGGTACAAGGCTGATTCATCAGCTGCAGTCATCTCTGACGAACAGGAGCGTGCCCAGAAATCCTTGTGCTCCAGCAGCCTCTGAGCAGCACACTGTGCAGGCACATGCAACCCCATGTTGTCATGGCTTCAGGAGGCTTCCCAGGGCAGCCAGGGACCAAAGTTGGCTCAAACAACCAGCTCAAGGCTTCTTTGCTTTCCCTTTCAAGCTTTCACCAAATTTAATTTGGACAAGACTTCAGAACCAGACGCTCATGTCTCTAATTCCCATTGAGATGACTGTCTCCAGAGCCTGAATGCCTATCAAAACTGGAGCCTCTGCTTGAGACAGTGGAAAACAGGAGTTATATTTAATCTCTTAGGATATATCTGCATCCAGATTACCAAACTCTGCCGGGGATGGGACGCAGAATCCTGGGGTTTCTCCAGGCAAAGGCTAGGTCATCTGTCAGGTTTTCTCCATGTCATGTAACATGGGATGGAGAGTTTTATCTTGTGAAGATGATTCCTCTGGGACAGAGAGAGGTTTGAAATGTGATGCCCAGAGAGAGGTTTGAAATGTGATGCCCATCAATCACTCCTTCCTCCATTCCAGCAGGACAGTGAGGAGCACAGGGTGGGAGCACTTCAATCCTACTGAGTCCAGCAGATAAAGAACAAGAAAAAGGCAAAGATGATTCTGAAATTATCACCTCCCTCCCACACTGAAGTCAGATCTCAATCAACTTTTCATCTGCAAAGATACTAATTTTCCTTTTAACCAAAGGTTGGCAAGAGGGGGCTGTCACTTACGGGCTGGGCATGCAGGCAGGGAGGTTGAGGCACCGCTGCCCGCGGCACCACTGGGGTGCCAACCAGTGCTGGCTGTTTGGGTTTCTTCCTCTGGAGTGCTTCCAACAGGGTAGAAATGCTTCCAAGCCTCCTGTTCTGGGAATAAATGTCTTGGTAATAAAACTGTCTTCCTACCCCCGCCTCCTACACACACATGCTGAAAATGTCTTGTGTAACATAATTAACCACTGGAAATATAACTAATTTTCTTTTTAACAGATCAGGCTGTTTTGATCCATCTCCAGGCAGACACAATCTGGCAGACTTAGGTGTTTTGGCCCCAAAAAAGATCGCTCAGCCCTTTCAGCAGAGCTTGGGGATTCCCAAATATCACCCAAACTCCAGCCACTGGTCCAGGCTGTATAGCCTGGGTAGACCCATAGACCTTGCTCGCCAGCTGAGCCAGCAGCTGGTGCCAAGTATGGCTCTCCTGCATGGCAGCTAAGGGGAAAGGTAGCATGCTCCAGACATTTGCTGTTTTTCATTTCAGGCTCCTTTGCAGTTTTTCGTGGTTTGTTTGTTTGGGTTTTTTTTCCCTCAACAGATGCAGCGATTTATCAACTAACTGGATAACAATGAATATAGTCATGGTGTAATTTCCTAGAAAAAGGGCTAAATCCTGCTGTTACTCTAATCAGACTACTCTCATTAAACTATTTCAGGCACAGAGGTCTGGCTCCACACCGACTTTCTGGAACTGGGAACATAACATGAGAGACTTCTGACTTACAAAAACAAAGTTTGTGGATCTTTTCCTTGCAATAGTCCCTTGAAAAAGTAAATGGATTCAAAGGAAGAACTGAGCTGCAGTGAAAAGCAGGGGAAGCCGGCACCCACCTACCTATCTTCTTCATGAAAAAGAACAATCACAATGCCCCAAACAGCTTTGGGAGAAGAAAGGAGTCTCTCGTGTTTAAAAAGAGCAGATTTTGCAAACTGACCCAAAATGACCAATGCCAATTCTCTAACAAGATTTGATCCAGTCTGCCTAAATACTTAAAAATGGACTCGCCAAATGCCAATGTCCAAAACCTGAAAATAAAACCCCTCCTAGCAGAGGAACCAAAGTGCCTTTTGCTGATCAGCATCCAGAAGGGCTTAGACTTATTTCATCAGTAGAGATATAAGAAAACAAAAACGAAAAGACTCATTTAAGAAATTCAGTCACAGTGAACATCTGTGTAGGGAGAGCTGGTGGTAAATCCACACTTGACAAATGAAAAAATCCATTGCATAAAAAAGTACATTTTAAAATATTTTTGGAGGGACTTTTGTAAGGCAGAAGGGGGAGATCTTTGTAAAGTCCCAAGTTAGAGCAGAAAAGACAGTTCATATTAATCTAATCTATAATTAAGCTAATTAACAACTTGGACTGCTCTCTATAGGGTGTCCTCTTGGCATTTGCTGGGCTGTGGGGCTCTCCTTGGGAAGGAGAACCAAAGGCTCAGACATGTACCTCACCCTGTACACTCACCTGTCCTTAACATTGCTGGGGCATTGCAGTATCATTGACATTAATGACTATTTTACTTCCCACAAAAATGCAAGACTGTTCTTTTCTGGCAAACTAAACTTTATTTTAAGAAGTTCCTTGTTATGTTTTGACAGTTAATAATAACTTAAGTCCCTGGTAAGTTATACAGTTCAGCTTCCCCTCAGAAATAAATGACTGCCTGCTGCTTGTTCTCGGCATCAAAACTGTAGCTAGTGAAAAGCAGGGGTAGAACTGAACTTACTGAAATACTGTTTGAAATATCAAGGCAAGCTTTAGTGGGCTTACTGCTGCAATTCCCATGGAAAAGATTTAACCCCTCATCCTCCACCACACACTCCAGCCTGTTCTCCTCTTTTGCCCATGGTGCTTAAAGCAAACAGGTCCATTTGCGATGCAGGACTCTTGCAAGCTCTCTGTGAAAGCAGCTCATGCTCTCAGACTAAGTTTCTACAGAGGCAATCTGGGTCAGGTCTCTAATTCTCCAACAGGGGTGTATATCTCCATACAAATTTATAGATTTCCTTTGGGCTTATAACTCTGATCACTAGAAGATGGTGAAAGAAGTCTTCTCGGACATTGTAAAAGGGTTTCTGAGTGTTGTTACTGTTTGTCAGCCAGCTCTTCCCTCTCTCTGTGCTTTGTGCTCACAGAAACTCACCTCCAGCAAACTCACCCCCATCTGCAGGACTCTTGGAGAATTAAAGAATCACACCTGACATATCCTCCTTGCTAAATGCACAGATAGTGCCCTGAGGAGCCCTCTGGCTGTGCTAAAGCTGTGCCACCAGCATGCAACTGTGGGCAAAGGGGATGAGAAAGGCACTAGAGATGGTCCTGGGAAGCAGCCAGGAAAGCCACCTTCTGGCTCCCCTTGGCAGCAAGACAGCAGAAGGGAAAGACAGCTGCTCTCTGCCAGAATGATATTTGGGGAGAATGTGGGTAAGGCTTCGACTCACCACTCTGCCAGGGTAAGCAGAGGCAAACACCAAATTCATGGCAAATTCATAGGCGAACCAGGTCCTTACTCCCTCCTCTTGAACATTCCCCGCTCTTTCCTTTTTAATAAAAACTAAAGGACAAGGGAGAAGCCCCCTCTTTGAATTAAAGGTGCAAGAAGTGAATTTATATCCTGTTCCTCAAAAATACTGGAACTTAGCTGCTCTAAGGTTAAAAGTCTCTCTCTCAGCCCTGCTGTCAAGCCTGATTATAGCTTAATCTCATTTTCAAATGCCAAGCCCTGAGGATTTAGAGATCTCCCTCCCTCCCAGCTCTCCATTGACCCAGTTTTCCAAAGGCTCATGTTTCTGAAAGGGGGCATGCTTCCCGCCACGAGGCGGATGTCTGAGCATAGCTGCTGAGCCAGCCCAGGCATCACGGCTGCTCTGCCTCTGACAGTGCACGTTAACGGGATAAATCCCACAGAGATACACTTGTGTGACAAGCACAACTCACACACTGCCTGCTCCACTGTTCCCTGTCTCAGTTCCTTGTGCTAATGGGGAGATTTCAGGCAAAGCAAAGGGCCAGAGCCCTACCACACAGTCCATGGGGGCCTGACGTCCCATCTCTTTGTCTGTAACAACTCTACATCTTTAGCACAAGTGCTGTCCCCCACATACCGTTCCCTTTCTCCTAGGTATCCAGCCGATGCTGCCAGCCCAAACAGGACTTTTAGGAACAGATGAATGCTGGAACTGTAACTAGGAAGATGGTACACACTGCTGAGGAACCCTCCAGAGAGCTCTCAAGCAGAGCGGTGATGCTCAGCATTATTATCCCTATTTTACAGAGCAAACAAAGCAGCTGGTCTGCTTCACATATGCAATAGTTTTAAAGTTTCCATTTTTAAGGATGCTCCATTTGACTCCACACAGCTTGTTGCTGCAGCCAGCAAACATCTCACACCAACGATTTTGTACCTAGTTAATGTAAGCAGTGCTGCACAACATCAGCCCATCAGCAGCCTCCATCATGAAGCAGGGACAGTCATCACAGCTATTGTGCTCTGCTGGCACTCCTAATCACACCCAGCTGTTAGACTGGAGAATCTCTTTGCTCATTTCTGTATAAAATACAGCCTCCTTTCCCAAAACCCAGCTCCATATGACTGTTACTTTCTTGCCTTCTCAGACCTCTCTGGGGACATAACACATGTCAGAGTGCTGCTGGGTCCCCAGAAGACACCCTGGGATATTTTGAGGGACACAACCTTCCAGTTTCCTGTTGCCCTCAAGAGATTTTCATGACTAAGCAGAGCAAAACATCTTCAGAGATATCATGTATCAGGTCTTGAAACATGACTGAATACTCCCAGAGTCCAAAACCCAAGACCTGGACTTAATTTTTAAGCATTATGTGGATACAAGACAATTCCAAGCATTTGGAATAGCGTAGCTGATTAAGCTGTCATGTAAACAAAGGTACCAAGAAACTGGAGCCTGATCAATGCACTAAACCAATTTCAACTGTTTCTTCCCCTGACCTAGTGCAAACTATCTGTGAAAATATTCAAGGTACAGAGATCCTGCTCTGACTCGACTTCAATCATTTTTCCCACAACGTAAATTAACTCATAATAGGCCATTCTTAAGGTAAATCATGAAAATTAAAATGAATGAAGAACATGCCCACATTGCCATCAGAAAAGTGACACCACGATGGACAAATTGCCCACACCTTTCACCCCGCGTGCTGTAAGGAGCAAAGTTGTAGCAATGATTGATTTTAAAAAGCATAAGTGAGGGTGTGAGAATTTAATAAAAACTAGATATTTCTAGCACCCCAGGAAGGGTGTGTGGCACACTGTGCCACCAACACAAGGCAATGGGTAAGGATACAGTTACCAAACAATGTCAGGACAATGAAGTAAATGGAGGAGAACATTCCCGAGCGGACGCCACCCTGTGACTCTATCCCATGGTACATCACCGCATTCCAGTCTTCGCCTGTCAGGATCTGCACAGCAAAATGCAAGAGAGAAGAAGAAAGGGTGACTCAAAGGTAAGACAAAGTAGGAAGGTCTGGGGGAGCTAAGCAGCTTGATGCAATCTAGGACTGGTCTCTGGGGGAAAATGGATGAGCACGTTAGTATAGCAGACTGCAGTGTTGGACATCAACGCCCCAGTCCTGGACAGTCTCATCCCAGGCTGGATGCAGCTTTCTCCTCTGGCATGGACTGAGAAGTGAGGACCACTGGTGAGGGAGGACCACTGCCCCATTCCTGCCCCCTCTTGGCTACATGCCTGTTGCCCATGTCTGACTGTAGGCTTCCACACAGAGGCAGTAAAAGCCATATTCCAACACTTCATCCACAGCAAAATTTCTCCCCCTTCTCCATTTGTAAATCATGCAGAGATATCCAGTTTCAACAGCTCCATGCACGGCATTTCCCACAGACCTAAGACAATTCTAATTTGTAAGCCTAGTGCCCTGTGTGGGACCTCTGCCAGCTTCAACTCCTTTCATTCACTTCATACAGAAAGGGTTTCCTCAGCTCCCCCCCAACCCACACACACTATACACACTGAGTGACCATGTTAACAGGAGGAGAAAGACTTGCAGCCCCCTTCCACTATTCCCCTATCCCTCAGGACTGCAGATGGCTTTGCTGCAGCTGGTGCATGTGTGGATGTTACTCAAAATGTCAGGCACCGGGCAGCACAACCACTGCAAGGTTTGCCAGGGGGCTGTACCACAATAGGTTCTTCTCCAGGTTTCCTGCTTGCCAAGGCCACAAGGACCCTCAGCCATCCAAATGGCCACAAACCACAAAAAGCAAAAGCAATAACCAAATGCGTATAAGTGAGGACAGATGTCCTTGTACAGAGGTGAGCACAACTGCAGCCTAGCTCTGCAGAGCTGTCCTGGCTGCAGGCTTTAGATACTGACCTCATTAATTAGCAAACACATAAATAATAGAAAAAATAATGATAATAAATGAAAACACCTAAGAGTCAAATAAGCCTTGTCATGCTAGACACTAATTTTGCAATTTCTGAATTGCCTGCCATTCCTGTTCTTCACCAATGACTGTAACACAACAACATTTTGGGCAGATCAGCACTTCATCTGCCTGCCATGGCAGAGTAGAACAATAGTTAATTTTAGTACATTAAAACATGTCCACTGGGATGTGGAGCTCAAATTCCTAAATAGGAAGTTATCTTTGTGTTTAGTAGAAGAAAAAACCAAAAAAGCCCAAAGCATGGTGCATGTTGTAGTAATCAAGTCCCATGTGCATACAGTATGCTTGAAACAATTGCAAATTCCAGACTAGTCATCAGCTGCTGATAGAGAGAAAATTTCTTGCTGCAGGGTTGATGCTGATGACAGCAATAGGCTAAGAACGAGTATAGACACAAGGACATACAGTGCATACACAAACTTGTTTCCTAAATGCAGAATCTGGTCTCAAATAATTCAGAGACTAGGATACAAAGCCCAAGCCTAACCTACACTGTTTGGAGTTACTCTGGAGTTACACCAGAGCATATGAACCAGGGCATTGGTCTTTCAGCTCTGGCACTCAAGTATGCAAAACACTGTTCACAAACTTGCATTCACATAATTTCCATGAATTCACAACTGTTCCTGCTTTCTGGGAATAACCACAAAGTGATTTCTGTTCACTCAAACACTCATGGAAAAGAAAACTGGTGGAACACTTCTATGGCCTGCAGAACACCAGAAGTCATAGGTATCACAAATTATACACTGCACATAAACAAGTCCGTCAGGCTGGGATCTGGGTTTGAAAATCCAACTGGATTCTTTTGGAACAAAAACTTAAATTTAAAAAAAAAAATGGTTTATGGAACTTTTGCAGAGAGATAAAAACTCTAAACTCATCAACCTGCCTGTGCAGAGCTGAGAATGCTCTCTTGAGGCCCTGGCAAGAGAACAGACACTTTGACCTGGTGTCCTTCCGACTCTTTGCGCTGTCACCCATCAGCTGGAGGAATTACTTAAGCAATTAGGTAGCAGCGCTCAAGGAGCAGAGCACATGCAGTGAAAAAAAATCTTTTTGCTCTATAACATCTCTGTTTATGGATACTATAAGAACTTCTTGCTACAGGAGAGAAAAGGACAGCATTGCACAGGGAGGGGCACAAGCAATGAGGACTCTGGAGTAAGGTGAAGCCCAAACATTTTGTGTATCTCTGTGTCCAAAACTCCTTTTGGCTGTCACAAAGGGATATTTTGCCCAGCGCAGCTCAGCATTTAATACTTAGGCTTGGCTGAGGAGGCATCAGGTGATGGAATAAAAACAGCTTTCAAGAGCTGTTGCAAAATCTTAATGGACTTAATGAGCACATTAATGGTGGGAGACACTCAGATGCTGGGGATCAGTACTGCACCTTTTCAAAGGGCTGTCCTGAAAATGAGATGCTTTCCTGAAGAAGGGCCTGAGTAAATCCAAAATCACATCAGCTCTGTGTCATATCTCACAGGCAGGCCAGCAAGGGCAGCCAGGGCACACGGACATCAAACCGAAGCCAGCTCTGTTTCCCAAGCCTCAGCAGGTGCCCATCAGCAGAGCTGAGGTTCAGTCCCATCCTGCCAATGTGATGCCTCATCTCCTCCGGTGGTCACCAGTGCTCTGCTTTGTAGCAGCCGGTAGGTGTAATTATTTACGTAGCAGCTCTCAGGGAGCAGAGTATGTGTGGTTAACAGAGGTCTTTCTGCTTTATAGTTTCTGCACTTATGGATGTTGTAAACACTTCCAGCTCAATGACTGCTGGAATAGGGAGATGCAGCTATCTATTTTTCACATGTGTATAGATATGTATGAAAAAAAAAATATATTTTGCATTTGTATTTTGTATATACACATCTTGGCATTCAGCTCACAAAGACTTTCATGGGAGCCATGAGCTGAAGAAAAACACATGATGCTCTTCAAAGGGAATTTAGGGAAAGCAGGGCTCAGTTACACCCACTGCTGAGTTCAGCCAGGTGCCAGGCAGACAAAACATGTCCTGGGAATTGCATGACAGAGGACTGTGACCCAGCCAGGTCTCCTGAAATAAAAAGGACTACGGCAGCCTACAGAAGACATTGTTTAAGACTGCTTCTTAAACAAAGACTCTCCAAAGAGGTTAAGGACAAACAGGGTGTATCTAGCTTTATTATATTTGTTCAACACATTGAATACATTCACTGAATGATGTTACTCTGCTCATTAAAGCAGTAACCAAACGAGACTACTGGCTTGCCTGAGTTTATAGGAGATGAGGTTAGAAAAGGATCTAAAACCCATACTGAAGTAACGTTGACATGATATTTGAAATTCAGGTGAAGAGGGGGGACGGACTGGGAGCAGAGGTTATCAAAACGCCTCTGCAAAGCTGCACTGAGTTAATTCAGTGCTGATGGGGTTTGCTGGTTTTAATTCATAGTTCTGATGTTCTACACAAATGCCATAAAAGCAACAGTGTTTTTCTTCATCCCACAGCCATTATATTACAGAGGTATTTATCTCAGGAATAGAAAGGAAACATTTCAGCTAAGTATTCTCAAGAGATAGCTATAGTCCCAAAGCAAAATAAAATCAAAATTTTCAGATGCTCATATCCGGAGCCTGACTCAGGTTCAGTTCCGGCTCTGTGGCAATACCTTTACATTTCTGTAAGCCTTTTCTTTGATGAGTACTAAAATACTATGCAAATATTAATCTACCGTGATTTGCAATATCCTGCGAGGTAAGTACTACTGAACCTGCTTCACATCTGGAGAGAAGCAGTACCCATATTAAGCTGCTTATGCAGAGGTCACAGGACACATTTTATTTTAGACTCTTTTTCTGTTTTAATGAAAAAAGTTTCATCAACTCAATTTTTTTAATCCGTTTTGGGATGGGACACTGAAATACATAATCTAAGCCTTGCTGAGGTCTAGTCAGATCTGAGGTCAAGTCTCTGCTTGAGCCCACATCAACAATTTGTGTAGTACAATGCTACAAATGCAGGGTGGTCTTCCACAGACCTGTGTTACCTGCACATGGAGCAGAGTGCAGCATCCCCAGATCTCTGCTGAAACACCCAAAATAACTGTTGAAAAAAAGCATGCAGAGAACAGCTGCAAAATTAGGCTCTTAAATTTGAGCATTGTATCTGCCAGAACTGTGACTTCTTCGTGCCATCACACAAGCTTGCCCAAGGCTGATGCCTCTTTCTGTGCTCCCCCATTGATTGTAATTCTTATCCAGCATTATCTTATCTTGAGCTATTACTGTTCAAACTGCTACATTATTTCCTTACTGCCTGGAGCTAGCTCAGGCCTCTCTCCTCATTAAATTATGGCAACCACAGGAGAAAGTGAAACAGGTCACTGACACGCACTCACTGTCTAGGATTTCTGACAGGACGATTTATGCAGTGGGGCGCATGCAAGTGCTGCCATTGCAACGTGCAACCCCAGGCAGGGGCCTCAGAAGGAGAGAGCCTGGGCATAAACAGCCTTTAGGCTCAGTGCAGAAATGTCTATTTTACCAATATTTTTTTCCTAGCAAAAAATCTTTTGTTCTAGTTTTCCTTAATTACATAGCATTGATTTTTAGTGATGCATTGATTGTTCAGTGTGGCAAAATACATGAGAAGGAAGGACTTCCCCTTTCCTCAATTCCATGGATTTTGGGGGACCTCTTTGCTCTCCATCAGCATGAAGAAGATGCCCAGGAATTTATTTTCTACTGCTCACTCAGGACAAGGGATGGATTTACCTGGAATACGGTGAGGATGGCAGCAGGGAAGGTATCAAAATTCGTGGTTGGTGTTTCATCCTGAAAATTGAATCTAGAGAGAAGTAAGAAATAAAAACAAGAGCAGTAAGGGACAAGCAACTCTCCTGCAGTCTCATAATACCCTGTAACTCAAGTCAGAGAGCAACATTTGTTCCACCTGGCAATAAAACCCCAGGCAACTGCAGCAGGGAACACGGCATCTCTAAGAAGATGCTTAACAGAACTATTAGCAGAAACTCAATTTTATTCCTGAAGAAAATTCTGATACTTTGAAATTAATTTTCATCCACAATTAAAATGAACAATCAAAATCTCAAATGATTTTTGTGGAACAAAGCATTCCAATAAGTTGTTGTTCTAAAGTGTAAAAGTCAAAATTGAAATTGCTCTCTTGTAAGCCATTTAATTTTCATTTTTTTATGACAAAATAGTGGTTGATTAAAAAAAAGTTATTTAATTTCAAAAATTATACTGGAGTTTGAATGGTGATATTGTGATAGTTCTTTTCATCACAACTGGCATTCCTTAGTGAAAAAAATCAGATTCAACAAAACTATGTTTTCCAGGAGAAAAATATTCCAAGCGGAAAAAAAAAAAAATCCTGTTGCACTGGCTGTCAGGGAAAGAATTTGCCTTTCCCCTCACAGTAGAAAAAGTGCTGCCTCCCTTAGTCTTCTTTCAGAGGTCTGGGTGTACATGGGGACTATGGAATGACATAGAAGCTGTGAATTATAGTAACTAGAAATAATTCAGCTCCAGGAAAAACACCAGAACAGGAACTATCCTCCTATAAAACAGACATCACAACTCAGAAGCCCAGAAAGACTGACATTTGCACCCACGATGCGAATCTTTTGAGCCCTGCAACCCCTGTCCCTCTTGGGTATTGCGTTCAGATCACCCCTGAAAGGACAACGATTAAGCTTACTGTCCTCCAAAGAGCTGCATCCCCAGCAAAGCAAACACGACAATGAACAGGAACAGCAGGAAGAGCAAACTGATGATGGACTTCATGGAGTTCAGCAAGGAGACCACCAGATTCCTCAGGGAATTCCAGTATCTGCATTGTAGATCAGAGCAGCCAAGAGGTAACATTAGCCGAAGAAGAGCCTTCGGTCAGAAAGTAATATGGTCTATTTTCTTATTAAAA
>VZTL01029168.1:0-10057 GCA_013400535.1 Scopus umbretta
CACTGACCTCCCCCCCACCATCACTACCACCAACACTAGTCTCACTTGTTAGGAGAATAAATACAAAGACATGATCTCCCAGTAAAAACCACCCCAGTATTTTGAATGCAGTTAAGCAGGAGGTGCTGCCAATCCTGTTCCATTCCTACACTGTTTCTCCCTCCAAGGTGTAGGAGAGTTTGCCCAGGGAGGAAGCCCTGAGACAGTATTTCTGAATGTGCCAGTCATAGGCAGTAACAAAATGGCAGCTGTCAGCATCCCAGGGAATTAACTGGTGAAAAAAAATCTTTATGCCTATCCTTTTAGTTTATATGAAACCCCATTATGTGAGGCACCGAGTCTAGACCAGTGTCCTGAAACATTTCTTTTACTGCCCTTGCTGACTATGCTTACACAGCAAAGAGCACACACAAGAATTGCTGCAAAGTGATAGGAAGTTATTTAGCCAGGTTTTCAACCGCAAGGAAGATGAAGAAAAAATTTAAGAAAGAGAATCTGTATTGTCTTATAATTTACATAAAGAATTTATGGCAGTCCCAAGCCTATTATTAGCAGACAAGAGTGCCCTTTGTGTATCACAGACTTTGTTCCCTTTATCTTGCTGTACTATTCAGTACCAAAGCAGACACCATCTGTGGCTCAGAATGGCAGAACAGGCCTCTGTTCATTGTAGTAACTACTGTCATGATACTTGCAAAAAGCTTTGCCAGCTTTAACCAACCATTTATTAAAGATACGTTTCTGAGGGTGGCAGACAATTTATCAGCATGGGCTTTGATCAAAGGCATTGTTTTTGTTGAAGGCTAAGTAGAATGAGAAATGGTGTCCAGTAGGAACCATTGCAATGAGTCATGCCCCAGCCCCTCAATCGCACACTCTGAAGATAGAGCAAAACACTTTAAAAAAAAAAACAACAACAAAAAAAGCAAACCCAAGTTTTGAATAAGTTTACAGTGAAAGATACAACATTTCACTGCCCTAATTCAGACTACTGTACTTCAAGTAGCAGGATTAGATCACTTCTTTAAAACAGTCAGAACAGAAACAACCGGTTACTTGCAAGTGGGTATTTTAAAAGACTGTGCAGTGCCTAAAATCCTGATGACGGGGTTTATCCTATCATCCTTGCCTAAAATCGATCAGAAGTTTTTTGTGCTAGCTGGCCTTTTTAATTCCATCCCACAGAATCACTCTAATCTAATGTAATTCCCAGAGATCAGTAAGGGACTGGATCAAAAACATTCCATGTATAAAGTAAGATTAAAGCACTGTCTACTTACAGTGGAGACCTGAAAATTCACTGTTTGATGTAATTAGAAATCTACTGTGGTAAGCAGTTGATCGACAGACTTTGTGACAAGGCAGAATTCACCAGACCATTAGTCCCTCAATTTGTTTTTAAACATTAAAATGTTATGTTTATGTTAATCATTTACTTCATACTGGGTCTTTAAAACAAAACTTCACAGAATTAAAATAAACAAAGATGAGATGACCCTGATTAAACATAATTACTGTCTTACAATTTTTAAAGCCACAATGGAATGTTTGAAAGTAATTTATTCCTTGCTTTCATACCTCGGTCATCAAATTTCAATCCAGTAAAGCTTCTAAGACATGTATTAAAGGCAAAATAAATCTACTTCAGCAGTACCACTGAAATGCATCTAAACTAACTGGCTTGTAAAAGGAACAAGAAATTAGACACTGCTTAAATTTTGCTTTTCTGAAAAGTAGGGAGGCTAGAGAGATTACATTTCTCTTCTGGTTAAACGTGAGCTGGTTTCCCTGCAAAATTTGCAACCCAAACATTGTATACAGAGTACTAGCTAAGTGTTCTGTTTCTCAAGCTTAAGCTCATTCCTAGATTATTTTTTTTTTTTAATATGATACTTTTTGGACTGTTTTCATTACCCAAACTCCCAAGAAATGCAGATTATTCTTGGTACAAGCAACAAAAAAGTAGAAATTTATTTTCAAGAATCAATTCTGAGCTTATGAAAGAGGTCTAGAAGCTTGCTTTTTAAGAGTTCATAAGAACTTCTACTTACTCTTCGTCTTATGAAAGTTTGTCATGGGTAACATCAAGGTAACACCAGTTTCAGTGGTAAAGAACCAGGTCTTTAATTCTTAATCCATGATGCTGATTTAATAAATTACACTGATTTCCTTATAGATAATGACTGAAAATCACAGCAATCTTTTGAAAACAAAAAGGCCAATCAATGCATTTTCTCAGGAGCTATTAAGATTGGAGAGCTGCCAAGAAGCTCTCTTCTATCAAACCCCCTTAAAATAAATTAGGAGAAAATGGCCAGCCAGAACATCAAAAACAGATCGGGGCATTCTTTAATAACAGTTTTCCCTTGGATAGAAAACAAAAGACTCAAACCTCAAATGTCTGTCTAGGGAGCAAGTCAACAAGTCATGTGACTAAGAGATCACAGGATCAGGTTTAAAACCAAACTCCGCAACTATTCATTCTACCTCTTTTACCCCCAAGTTTCATTCTTCAGGAAGATCCACCGTGTTTTCTACTTGAACACCGTGTTTTCTACTTGAGCTATTCTCAGCATTTGCTTCTGCTTAGAACAACTGACCAGGAGGACATAGAAGAAAAAGCAATGTTACACCAGTGATATACAAGGCAAACACCTCTCTTTCTGGCAGAGGCTGCAGCCAGTTAACAATTCTATTTTGTACTTCAAAGTCTTTAAGGCTTGAAAGACTACAACTAGTGATCTCGTAAAGAACACAACTGGTTACACTTTTACAGAAAGCACAAGAATGAAGCAAAGAACCCCCACCCACCTTGTCCAAAGTTTATGTAGTAGAGTCCTTGGAGCGTGGAAAGCAACATGGTACCTATCTGACAGCATCTGAACTAAGATAATATTGTCCATACTTACAAATAGATGCAAGACAGCACTATACCTGGTTATTTTCAGAACAGCGTATTTCAAGCCTATGCAAAGGTTTTCACTTATGTCTGTGATAAAGTCCTTAAATGCTTTGCTGCAAGTTAAGAATAACCAAGCACATGATGATGATGCCCATTCTTGCATTTTCTCATCTAAACCAGATTCTTGGATGGATGAGTTACAGAGACCAGGACAACGGAAATATGCTCAGGTCAGATTACAGCAGTTTCAGTAGTGCCTCTACGTGAATTACAGTTGCCATCAGAACAACACAGATAGGAGTACTGTATTTCATATCAGAATCCATTTTAACAGCGCTTCTGTAGATGAAATATATACACAAGTCACAGGAAGCCCTTGTGCTCTTCTCTTTCTATCAGTGAGCATGAAAAGCTAGCAAAGGTGAGGTTGTGTCCATGCATGTATTTGCCTTCAAGGAGAATATAATGGTATATGCCACACCAAAAAATACCCCAAGTCTGGAGGAAGAATTATCCATCTATTTGCCTCATGGCTAATCAGGGTTTGAATCACTTTCCACCCCTCCCAAAGGCAACTACTAGACCATCACCTCTTGTGCTGGGTTTACGTGGCAAGGTTTTGGTAGTGGGGGAAGCTGCAGGGATGGTTTCTGCGAGAAGACACCAGGAGCTGCCCCCAGTGTCAGACAGAGCCAGTTCCAGCCAGCTCCAGAAATGACTCGCCGCAGGTCAAAGCTGAACCCGTCAGCAACATTGGTGGCACCTCTGTGATAACACATTTAAGAAAGGGTATAAAGTGCTGCACAGCAGCTGCAAGTGAGGAGTGAGGAAAACGTGTGAGAAACAGCCCTCCATACACCACAGTCAGTGAAGGAGAGGGAGAATGTGCTCCACGCACTGGAACAGACATTCTCCTGCAGGCCGCGGTGAAGTAGGTTGTCCCACTGCAGTCCATGGAGGGAAGCCCACTCAGGAACAGGTTTTCTGGCAGGAACTGCAGCCCACTGGGGACCCAGGCTGGAGCAGTCTGTTCCTGAAGGACCACATACCCTGTGGGAGGGACCCCAGCAGGGGAACAGCACAAGGAAGAAGGAGCGGCAGAGAGGAATTGTAACGGACTGACTGCAACCCCTATTCCTGTTCCCTGTGCCACTCAGGGTGCGGAAGAGGTAGAAGAGTCAGGAGTGAAATTGAGCCTGGGAAGAAAAAAGGGCTTGGGGGAAAGGTAGTTTTAGTTTCATCTCTGTTTTTCACTGCCCTACTCTGTTGCCAATTGGCAAGAAATGAAATTAATCTTCCAAGTAGAGTCTGTTTTGCCCACATAGTAACTGCTGAGTGATCTCCCTGTCCTTATCTCAGCCCATGAGCTATTTCATCTTATTTTCTTCCCCTGTCCTGTTGAGGAAGAGGAATGAGGGAGCAGTTTGATGTGCACTTGGCAGCCAGCCAAGGTCAACCCACCACACCTCAGAAAAGTCCCAAATCAGGGAAGAATTTCAGCATATCTTAAGTCCTTCCCCCAAAGTTAAGGGAACTTAAGAATGTTTTTAGGTTTTCCTGAGGAGTCATGCATTCCTGAACTGCATATTTTGTAACACACCCCGCTATGAAAGAGATCAGTCAGTTTGGCTGTTTCAAAGGCTGAAGAATGAATACCATCTACAAGCAAGTTTTAGGATTTCCAATTTACAGACTTGCTATAAAACCGATTTTTTATTTATTTTCTATTGAGCACAGAGATAATTAGTATAACAGAGTATAAAATGAAGAAATAAAAAAAAGTAACCCAGGAGTTTTTGAAATGGTTATCATATGATAATGCTTTCCCCTCTTACATTTTCTTTCTGCTGTGATCTAATGTAGAGCAAGACAGCTACGCAAACTGCATGCCTGCCAGGATGCAAGATCTCCACCTGTATATGCGTACTCTCTGCTGGTAAAACACACAGCATAGCTGCTGTTAGCCCTGACAGCCTCCATGCTTGTCCCCTTACCATGTAGAAAGTGTTTATACAGTGAGGCAAGGGGGACGATGGCAGCCTGGGAGAGGTATACATGGTCTGGGAAGGAGAGGGAAAGATGGGGAGCTGCTGCCCAAGTTCTGGTGAGAAGCAGCTCAGTCTGGCTCCTTCTTCCAGGAGCATGAAATATTCAGGGAGGAGGGAGCTGAACAAGGAAGCCATAGAGAGCTGGGCTTAAATGCAAGGCAATACACCTGGAGGTGCAGTGTTTAGGGACTGCAAGGCTTGATGCTGAAGGAGGCATTTATTTGAAGAGTGTAACCCCCTTGAAGTTAAGCACTTCTGTTCCAAGCTCCTGCAGAGATGCTAAAAAAAAAAAACAAAACGCACAACAAAAAACCACCCAACCAACGTCGGGGAGAAGTTATCTTGGGTGCAAAAGATCAAGTTCACAAAAATAGCAATGAAAGGCAAGTTGCTTCTTTCCAGCATGCCAAGTGTTGTTCTTCAACTGTTTCCCACCCAAGTTTCTGTATTTTAATACAGTCATACACACACACACACACATTATTTCTCAAAAAAACAATTATGTGCAATTTGTTTGGGAAAAATAAAAGAAAAAGCTGCATTAAGATATTTAAGACCTGGAGGAGTCTATCAGAGTTCAGCCTGAGTTCAGTTCTGGGGACCACAGTCTCCCTCTGTTTCCTCTTTTACTTTTTCTGGGTCCATTAATCTCACAAGTCACTTGCGCTGCCAACAAGGGCAATGTAACAAACACAAGTCAAATTTAGGGGCTGAGCAAGGGAGCAGGACTAAATAGCAAGCAAAAATTCACAAGAAAGTATACTGAAAATCAAGCAGCATGCAGGCTACACTGTCACACAAATATAAGCAACCTGGATAGTGCCTCAAAAATAATGGGGGTGAACAACAACAAACAGTCTAGGACAAGCAACTATATCATATGCTCATAACCAATTTAACATTTGCTCTCATAGGCAACATTAAGTGCTTAGCCAAAGGGAACCAGGACAACACATTACTATCATCTGGCACCCTCCTCTACAAAAAACAACCCCCAAAAAATGTGTTTCTACAAAGTCACTTCAGTGGATAATCTGGCTTGCTGCAAAAGGACAGGTGGCTTATCAAATAACAGGATCTGAATATCTGCAAACTAAATTTTCTCAAATATACGTATGTACACAAGTAAGGATGCTTCTGTGTTTATGATACATGAATTTTTATACAGAATGGTGATGGACCATTTGAGGCAACTGTGCACTTGATGTAGAGAGATCAGAGTCTGTCTAGTTAAGCCATTGGTCCTCAGTGCACGGCCTGTGAGAAATCTCTCAATGGTGAGATCCACACCACCACTCCTGTGCATGGGAAATGAACACATTAAAAAACTACAGAAGCAGCAGGGGCAGTACAGCAGGATGTTGCCACCTGCATCGTGGTATTTATCCAGCATCAAGGACAAACAGCATTATGGTTGATTGGCTCTGCACTGGGCATTTCAGGAACAGAGCCAACACAGGAATAGCTACCAAGTTCTCCAGTGGTTACTTCTTTCAGAAGAGCCCAAACAAATGGGGGGGAGGGAGAGAGGCAGACCATTCAGAAGCTGGTATAAAACTAGGGTTGCCTTTTTTTTTTTTTTTTTTTTTTTTTTTTTTTTAAACTCTTGGTTTTTTTTTTTTTTTTTAAAACCTGTGCCGGGAGTCCAAATATTCTCTTGATAAGGGATAAGCTTTGGAAAGGAGGTATCTCCTATGAAGACTCATGGTTTATGCTTGCCAAACACTGATCACTCTCATCTTGTTTTAAAAAACTGTAAGTTACATTCACGGCAACGCAAAGGGTCACTGCAAGATACCAGAACTGCCTATACACCCAACAGACAAAATACTTCCCCTGCATCCAAACCAGCTTTAGGCATGAGGCAACAAGGAAACACAGATCACATGTTTAGTTTTAAAGCTTTAAATATTTAATTCTCCTGTTCTTGCCCACAATGAATTTATTAAAAAGTTAGACTACACAAGTATCACCTCCTAACTCCAGTTCTGCAACAGACAGCTTTCCACACCACATACATACATAGGCAGTTGTATCCAGGCAGAGAAGTTTCACATCCACTTGGCAGACTTAGTAGCATAAGCAAGTCCACTTACATATGCAAGATCAAACCCTTTATGGATAGGGTTAGAAAATAGCATGGATTTTTGTCAATTCTTTCCCGGATTTATCCATCCACTTTCATATGAAAAGCTCCAGCCATTTAGAAGATGCTAGTGAAGTAAGCCTCACAAGATCTGTCTTGCTGCCCATCTTACACAGCGGGCACTCAGAATGACACTGTGAGAGAGCTTACGACCACAAGCAAACTCATGGCAGAGCCAACTCCAGAACTACAACCTGCCAATTCCCCGGGCTCCAGCTTTCAACATAAAATGGTGCTTTTCATCTTCCTTTATTTGCCGCCTTGTCCATGCTCAAGTTTCCCTTGCAACAGCTTCTGGCAGGCCACGTATAGAGAGCAGAGAGGGAATGGACACATCCCACAAGGACCTTCAGTAGCAGCAGA
The DNA here is from genome assembly GCA_013400535.1 of Scopus umbretta. Classification (NCBI taxonomy): domain Eukaryota; kingdom Metazoa; phylum Chordata; class Aves; order Pelecaniformes; family Scopidae; genus Scopus; species Scopus umbretta. The sequence continues at coordinate 7,460 of VZTL01029168.1, forward strand.
TGATGCAACAAGTATAAATGCAGGAGAGGCTTCAAACCAGGATGTATGTGCTGATCTAATGAACTCTACTTTCCCTTCCTTTCTTCAAGAAATAAAAACCATTCTTCAGCAACTTGGATGGCTCTGTACTATAAACTAGAAGTTACAACTTCAGTACCAAGCCGACAGTATTGTGCGCACGTGTGCACAAACGTTAAGTCTCTCTCATCATTCCTACCCAAGAAGGAATTAAAGGCATTGTTAGGTGCCTCAAGGACAACAATCAGAAGATGAAAGTGATCAGCATTGAGAAAAGGATAATTTTCTTTCCTCAGTACACTCCCATAAAATGGAGTAACATTTTCTGAAACTGTGATTTACGTTTTAGTAATTTTGGGCAGCCTCTTTAAGCCTTTTCCTAGAAGTCTAATTCCTAACTTGTGTGGCTTTATCATTTTGTTTATTTAAGCAAGCCAGAAAATGCAATTAATGAACAATATAGAATTCGTGGCAGCAAAAATCTTAAAAAAAAAAAAAAAGATCTGGAAAGTGGTAGAGATAGGGCATAAATCACTGAGCCGAGACAAACACCACGGTGGCAGTACCACTGGTTTACAAGTGGGACTTCCAACACCAGGCTGTGGGCTGGTTAATAAATTTTCTACTGCCCCCAAAAAACAGTATAAGTTCTTTTAACATAGCATCTCTTTCCGAGCAGCTGTATGGCCTGCTGGAGAAACCCACATTCTCCCACTTAGTGGACCTGAGCCCTGCTGACAACGCTGTCACAGACACAGCAGGTACACGGGACAGGCCACATCCTTCGTGCTTCCTAATCACAGGGATGTCAGGGAACAGTGCTGACCTCATCTGTGAGGGGATCCAACAGCTTCCAGCACAAAATCACAAGACGCTGTTAACAGTCCTAGAAATGAAAAGTGCCATCCACCTGATTACAACTCCAAGTGAGCTGTTAGTTTTTTTGATCTCCTATGACAGTAGACTGCCTCCTTCAGCTAAGCCATTTGCATATTTTTAATTAATATGAAATAACATTCATTAGTACGCTCTTTGAATACTAAGGAAATGTTAAACAGAAAAAGATTTGCAAGATTATTTTTTTTAACCTTCAAGTATTCACTTAATTTGGATGTACTCCATCATATGACATTAAAGAGTATGAAGTAGCTGAATTTCTCCTTTATGAAAATCACATCCCAAAACTGGAAATGACAAAGCATACAGAAGATGTAGACACACCAAGACAGGGATACAGGATATTAATATTTATTCATTAAGTATTTTCTAATGCTTCTTTCTGTAGCTGAAGAATGACTATGGCAGGGAATCTTCCAGATTTATTATTCAAAGAAAGCCAACTCTTGCCTTAAAGAGGTAACACCCAATACTTAGAAAAACATATGTCTTACAGCTGGGATGTGGTTGGCATGGTTCCAAAAAGTAAGATGCCGGCTTCAGTGACAGGCTCAGCTGCACCCCCACACAAAACAATCAGACATCCAGATGCTAGGTAAAAATCCAAATAAACATTGTAACTGCTTTACCCACATTTCAGCGGTCCTATTCCACATCAGTTTTCACTCACCTTTGCCTCCAAGACACAAGCATTCAGAACTGTTCTGCTACACCGTGAACTCAGAATACCTTCAGCCTCCTCATTTTCACTGATCATCAGTCCCCTAACAGCCTGATTTAGTTTGAGAACTTCAGAGAATAAAAGCCTTTATCACAGGCACCGGATTTGTCAAGTCCAACAATAAAGGGAGGCTTCATTTTGGACCCAGTTCAAATCCTGCTGAAGCCAAAGAAACCTCCCAACAAGCTTCAGTAGTCCTTGTTGTTTGGAAAACATTATCCCTTAAAAACAGCCAAATGTGATATAACTAATCAATGAACTTGTATTCTAAGCACCTAATGCCAGGGCTAGTGAAAACAACCTTAAACTTCCAGCAAAATCATTCAGAGAGAGTGCTTGATCCAATAGGATTTACCTTACTGGATAGCAAGTGTGCAGATGTCACAGTTCCTAAACATGCTGTCAAGAATCCAGTAACATTTTTCTAAATCTTGCACTAAATTAAGCATCAAGTACATCAACACCTACCTGGATTTTCTACAACATCTCTGCACAACTTCAGGTGCCTAAATCCTTTTAAAATCCTGGCTTTAGGCATTTGTCCTGCTAAATTCAAACAGATTTGAGACAGTTTTACAAGGCTTAAATTCAGAATGAAGCTCTTCTCTGTCTCCATCTTGGGTGAAATGCAGTATTAATGCACACTCTCAGAGGTACAGGCATAAGCATGTAAAAACCAGACAGTGACACACTGAAGGCTCAATGATCTTGGGAATAGCACCTTCCTAGTTATCTTTCTGCTCAATTATAATCCTATTGTGCCTCTCCCACTATTGGGCAACAGGAATGGACAGTTTCTTTTGCTTACTTTCAATCTCTAGACATTGTTTTACATTTGTTCGTTGTGGGAAGAGAAAGGTATTGCTCCTGCCTACTATCCGCACATTTGGCAACACTGATGTTACCGCATCATTTTTATGGTAATTTTCACTAACACCAGATCAAGGGGGGGGGGGGGGGGG
>VZTL01029168.1:14576-25797 GCA_013400535.1 Scopus umbretta
GAAGGGCCCCCGTGAGTACCTGGCCGCCTCAAGTAGAAATCGGGGGACCAGAATACCAGCTCCACGGGCTGGGCGCTGTGGAGAAAAATAAATGCAAGCGGCAGTCATCCAAGCACCGCGTACCCGGACGCGCAATATTCGCTGTCCGCGAAAGCGCAAACGTTTGCTGTCGGGCTCTGCCTGCGGAGTGAGGAGTAGCTTCCCTGAATAGAGAATAACAAGAACCGAGCCTATGGCACACCCAAAGCCTTGGAAGGTGATCGTGCCTGGGACGACGTATCATTCGGACAGCGCTGTTGGCTCTGCGGCTGCACCGCGGCCGGAGGGCTCCTGCGGCTGGGGCCTGGCAGGGAGAGGTTGGATGAGCTGGCTGGAGCACAGCCCCGTTACAGTCCTGGTCCGTAACAACCCCGAAGCATCACCCCCATGAACATACATTGTTTGCCCTCAATGTACTTTTTTTTTTGTATTTATTATTTTTTAGCAGTACTTGAAGCAGGCACTGAATTATGGAAGTTGTACTATGCATTAAGCAGGGGCAAGAGGAGGATATAAGCAAGACTTCCCAGACTAGTCACTGGAGAACATTCTCCAGGAAGCAAGAGGGAAGCATGCTGACTAAAATACCGCATTTGGGAAGAAGCCACACCTTTCCCAGGCAGCAGCAAGAGCAAGGCTGCTGCTCACGGGAAGAGAAGCCTGGAGCCAAGGGTGACCACAGCACAGGCACTATCCTCACCAGCCAGAGCACTGCCCCACTATACCTGAACGAGCAGTCAGACCACGGCGCAGGGTCCACTGATAATCCTGGCCTAGGTGAACCAGGTGCAGAGTTTGTCTAGGAAATCCAGTCAGGAGCAGCAGGAAGGAGGGACGGAGCTGGAAATAAGGCTACAACGCGGGTCAATCCAGCAAACAAGGCAGGAAACCAAACTGAAAGCACATTCATCTACGACATAGCTCAGGCAGGGACTGAAGGCCCAGACCTGGGCTTAAATGGAGCCCTGGTCCATGGGCAGAGCATGTGGGTGGGGGTTCCAGGTGAGGCTGATCAGAGCTATTAAGACCTAGTGGTGCCGTCAGGGCCCTGATAGATTCCTGCTGGTGGGGTGGGTCGGGGTGTGTGTACATACGTACTGTTCAGGAGGTCAAGATTTGGCACCCTTCCTCCCATTTGGTCATGGAGGAGTTGAATCCAGCTCACTGACATCCTCAGGCTAGTGCTCTAACTGCTGAACTGTTACATGGAGAGAGATTGGTAAAAGGTATTTCTCCAGCCATACTTTAAAAGACTGATCCTGTGGCTACATTTTAAAAGGGACGCTTCCAGGCAGAAGGAGAAGACTTAAAATCCCTGAATGAGGTACTTAATTCTGGAGAGTGGCTAGGTTTGTAGCACAGCTGTGTCCCAAGCATCCCCTACTAGCTACTTTAAAGCAGCTTTGTGTACTAGACTTACAGATTTTTGGGAAATTATTCCAAAGTATCTCGCTTACAGTCTAGGTGTTATCCTGAGAGCCAAGGGTCCAAGTCAGGCACCCTGATGCTGAGTGTGGTAGTGCCTGAACATCTTTTACTTACCTGGCCTTGAGACCAAACTCTCCGCAGCTGTTTAGCTGTATGTTCCCCATTTTCTGGGAAGCCATAATAAAAATCTGCCTTCTTGCTTTCATTAGTGCTGAGCTGCAGCTGAATGTAACAGGATTTATGGATGCTTCACACCTGAGAAAATTCTCCAGTGGAGAGATAAATCCCAGTTTTGATGCAGTACATCTATTTCTCAGAAGTCTAACCAAGAAAATGTGAATAATAAACCCCTCTTATTTAAATTGTGGTTTTAAAGGTAAACTTCTGAAGCTGTTAGATACCATGGTGAAGACTGAGACTGGAAAGCCATTAGCAAAAAAATACTTCTGTATTAAGAGCAAGGTTTGTGAGGTCCTCACCATGTATGTTTTAGGTGCTGCGAACAAGGAGGATAAAAAGGAATCAGATTACCTTTCTCTTTCATTAAGTTCTACCCCCCGAGAGCACTGAATAGAGTATATTAAGATTTGTCAGAGCATTGAATAGAGTATATTAAGATTTGTACAGCTAATAAAAAAAAAAAATATGGCCAAGGGCAGTTGCTGTGGTTTAACCCAGCAGGCAGCTAAACACCACACAGCCATTCGCTCACTCTCCTCCTCCCCAGAGGGATGGGGGAGAGAATCACAAAAAAAAATTAAAAGTATTCGGTTGAGGTAAAGACAGTTTAATAGGACAGAAAAAGAAGGGAAAATAATAATAATAAACAAAACAAGTGGTGCCCAATGCAATTGCTCACCACCCGCTGACCAATGCCCAGCCCATCCCCGAGCAGCGATCGCTGCCCCCTGGCCAAGTCCCCCCAGTTTCTATACTGAGCGTGACGCCATATGGTATGGAATAGCCCTGTGGCCAGGTTGGGTCAGCTGTCCTGGCTGTGCCCCCTCCCAGCTTCTTGTGCCCCTGGCAGAGCATGGGAAGCTAGAAAGTCCTTGACTGGTGTCAGCACTACTTAGCAACAACTAAAAACATCAGTGTGTTATCAGTGTTATTCTCATCCTAAATCCAAAACACAGCACTATGCCAGCTACTGGGAAGAAAATTAACTCTATTCCAGCTGAAACCAGGACAGCAGTTAAGTTTCTTCAGGTCTCAGTTTTGGCATTTCCTTGTTCTGAGTGCTTGAGTTTGCAGCCTCAGTGAAGTTCTTTCCCTGCATGCTTGGGGGCATGCAAATACCGTATTTGCATTGGGCAAGACTCAAGAGTTGAGTCAGGAACTTGCACCAGCCGATGACTCCTCCCAACTATCCAAGGGCCACTTCTCACTGTGCCTGAAATGGGTGACTTTCAATGAGTTTCCCTGCAAGAAATAAAACAAAACCAAAACCACAACTACAACAACAAAACACACCAAAAAAACCAAACCCCAAACCCCCAGACTCCTGCCGGGCAAAGCACGCGCTCCAATCAGTAAGGAACCCAGCTATCTCTCATGGCTGAAAGGAAATTAACTGCTTGCTGGTTCTAACAGCTGGACCCCAACCCTGCTCACCACATGCACTTTTAAATGCCTTGTCAATTCGATTTCACAAATTTAATTGCAGTTAAAAGCTTGTGTATTCTGGAAAGTTCTGCGGTTCTAGTTATGCCAGCCTAGGGAAAGAGGCAGCGCCCATAGCGTTGATACTGCTAGACTGATAGGGTGGATACTACGTGGGGATACGCTGTCTTGAGCAGCTGGACTCAAGGAGCCCAGTTTGCTCTTGCTGTCTTATGGTTAGATTCTCTAATACCTAGTAAGGTCTGGATTGTAAAAGACATGTTTCCTGCCTTTTAAAAGCATTCACAAAGTTCCTCTTCTGTGTAGGTTGAGTGCAATAAAGGCTGAACTGCAGGCTGTCCCTCCACAGGCAATAACAGGAAGTCTTTCCTGTACTTGGCTTATCCGTCTATATGAAATCTGTGGGAAAGTAATTGTGTCTGAGATCTCTGCTGCTTTTTTGGGCTTGATTAAAATCAGCTAACAAGTTCAGGAATTATTGTAAGGATTGATGCGTATAGCATGACTGCCTATTTTTTTTCCTGTAGGAAACCAGAGGAAAATACGTGTACAGAGGTTAATATATGCTAAAAATTTATTTAAATATGGAAACAAAAAATGAAAGGTACTGATACGATGCATTGTTGTAATGATAGATGTCCTAATACAGATGCAGGTGTATCAGTTTAAATATGCCGGTGGGGGGGTGGCGGTGAAAATCACTCACTCGTAGCCTGTGTAACTAGCTTTTCTGGGCAAGGTTTTCTAGTGCGGACTAACCCTAACTGTGTCACCTGCCAGCTTCTCCTCTACCTCAGCTATACAGTGGATCCAGTGTTTTCATACAGCAAACCCCACTTCCCTGCACAGAAGCCACACGGTACCCACAAATGGAAACATCCTGTTAAAACTAAACCCTGGGACCACAGTTAATTTTAGAACAGACTCATTCTTTAATTGAATACGCATTAGCAAAAGAGCTGTGTGAGATGCATTACAGGGATTTAAGCGCCAGACAGTCCAACTTGACCCTTTACAAAGTCCAGTACATACAGAAAGAATACTGGCTGAGACGCAGAAAAAAAACATGTTTCTTTTAACAGAAATTATTAATTAATTATTATTAATTATTATTAATTCTTTCAGCATGCTTCATTTTCTGCCACAAGTCCATGGCTACTGATCAATTATGGTGCATTTATCATTTTTAAAGAATACCATTCCTTTAATAAATACCAAGCATCATACCATACAAAAAGTTTTCCAAATTACTCTTTGCAGAATTAGAGCAAATATTTTCACATCTACAGACATCCACAAAATAAGCGCTCCTTACACACGTGCAAATATTATTTCCATGACTGTTCTAAGTGTTCAACCTGAGCGTACCTATGAGGAGAAGAGGGGCCTTTGTTTCTCTCTACACGTGTCTAATACAAAATGCCACAGATTTGTTTTTCCTGTTTTCTGAAAGCTTGATTAAAATGAACACTTTGGGCCCAAACTTGGTGGCTCAGGTGACTGGCTTTAATGATACCTGTATGTGCAGATGACAGAGCAGAAATTTTTCAGATACAGTCTACAAGACTACACACACAAGAGGTGCTAAGCCACCCAGACTTAAATGTCAGGCTGAAAAATACAAGTATCCCAAATCCGTTAGTATAAAAGCTGAAGTGAGCAAGACGCAGGAGGATTCTGCCAGCGAAGTGGCATGCTCTGCTGGGAGTGTTGCAATGCTGCCATTGGCTCTGCCAAGGCATAGCACAGACAAGCCTGGCACTTTACTCATACTGATCTTGTCTTCTTTCTACAAGATTTTTTTTTTTGGCATTACAATGATAACTTAAAATGAAGGTAAGACCCCTGCCACACACAGACACACACACCCCCACACACGCTGTGGTAGGAGGAAATCTTGCAGCTCTGATCAAACGCGGTTCAGAGAGTGACAAAAAGGTGAGGGCTTCAGTGGCACCTTGGACACACAAAGATGCCCACATCTGTTACCGTTATGGTCATGGGTATGTGTGTGGGGATGGAATTCCTCTTAAGATCTTAGAGGAAAGACACTTTGGAGCTGCAAAGGTAAGTGCTGTTTAGAGGGTACTCAGGAAACTGCCGCTCTTCCAGAAGCAGCGATAAGAAACTGTAGAACAAAATCTTGGTCTGAACGACTTGGAAGCTGGAGCAGCTCAGACCCTGTAATAGCAAATGCTGCTTTATGCATAACTCTGTTTACATCAGGTTTACCAGGGAAGAGGCACGCTGGCTGCTTTCCAGGTCTTCAAGGGCAATACCTAATCTGCATATATAGTTACACAGACATTAACAGTCAGAAACAAATCCACACAACCATTCTTTTTGTTTGTACATGTACATTTCCTCACCTAGAAGAAGAAATAATTATTTCAGTATGATGAGGACAAGGCTGCTTTATGTTGCAATAATGTGTAGAGATGAGGTATGCGAGCCTGCCATTTTGAACTTTTACAACCTTACAGAAAATGGCAAGCCCTGCAATAAGTGTGTCCTGCTTTATCTAGCTCATAAGGAATTCTGTAGCTGTGTCCTCACCTTGTGAATGGCTGCATGCTCACCCTGCCCATAAAAGAAGACAGCTTTAAGCCACACTTAAAGCATTCATCTTCATTCTGCCAAGGAGCAAATCTAGTTCCCTTGCCAAATTTACATTGAAGCTAGCATTTGATTATCTCCTTGTCATTCAATTACACAGAATTGGAAAGGTCATTTAATAAAAAAAAAAAAACAAACCAAAAAACTTTTAAGAAGTGGCAGGCAAAATACTCTTCCTTACATGTTGCTCACTGAAGAACTGTTGCCTACTGCAGCTCCTCTCACCAACCCTGCACCGTGCTTTCTGTACTGGCAACACAAGATGGGACGCAACTCTTGTCTTGATCAGCTGTTGCAGTCTCTATCCAGTGTCCTTTTATGTGCTACTTTTGTAAAGACTTCTTTATCTGAAGCGAACATCAGGGAGCTGCCTATTTCCCAAGAAAATCGTGGGACAAGTCCTGGTTAGGTGGCAGGAAATAGCCACTGTGCTATCTGTATATGGATGGTGGATATTTTTTTAGTAGTAGTGTTATTATCTCTCTGTAGTCTGATGTATTTGAAGAACAGATCTGTGTCAAATTTTATTCCGTATACTTCAGTAGAACGCACTAATTTTTCATAAAGATCTCACACTTCAGAGACATTCTGGGAAGTATGGTTCTTGGAGACTCAAGGGTTAAATTTAGTGGTACACCCTATACAATAAGATACTTGGTGTGAGCAAAGTTGCCCCCTCAAACAATGGAGATAACTGGCATTCTGTACTGTTGTTTTATTTCTTAAAATTAGCTGGTGGTTGATGAAATAGATTCCTAAATAAAAAGGCATTCGCTAAAGGCTAATTGGGTAAAAGCTGAATACTTACAGTTTCTGTAAATGTCCATTATGCACATTAAGGAGTGAAAAAATATTGGACAACATCTTTGGTACTAAATTGCAGAAACAGATTGCATGAGATGATAACAGGGAATACAGAGACAAACAGCATTGGAAACTGAGGACTTAAAGAAAAGGGGTGAGAGAGTCAGGTAAGATTTAGTACTGATTTTGCCTTGGGCTGCCAAATACCTGTGATACCACTGAAAAAAATACAGTACACTAGACATTTAGCCTGCCTTCACCCACTAAATACAGCAAATCTGTGTCCCGTGTGAAAAGCGTGCAGGACACTATTCCTGTTTTCTTCCAGTTAATCTTTCTCCCTCTCTGAAGCTGTGGTCTTGGGAACCTACATATTTCCGATGTCACAGCAGGAGACAGGTCTCCTGCCTTGACCCCTTAGTTCTTTTTCTACGATTTGGCCTGATCTTGCTCGAAGTGGAATTTCATTGATTTCTGTGGATGTAGACACAGCTCTGGAACTGGCTCTTGCATAAGGATGCTGTATGAAGGAAAATACAAAGTTCCAGAGAAAAGGAAAATCGTTCCTGAATATAAAACTCTTAAGCGAGCATGAAAACCTTAAAACAGGAATGTTTTTACATAAAATAACTGGAAATCTCATCAAGATATCTGATCATCCCTCGGCAGCAGTCTCTCAAAAAGAAAAGGATCCAGGAAACAAAAAGCAGTCTGGGCACCTGTGAGAAAAACGACCAAGTAGTTCTCAGAAGCCCAGGCCTCATAGCGCTTAGGCTATTTAAAACACCACAATACTACTAAGACAAGCTGTAATGAAAAGAAAATGTTGTTGACAGAGGGATGCTATACTTTCTGAAGTGAAATTGCCTCAGTGTGAAAGATTTTCTGGGTGCATTTCTAGCATCTTATAATTATTTACCTTTGAATCCTTAACCGTAGTATTTTATACATGTTTGGTTCCAGTTCTGTACCATGCCCTGCTGTCCCGTAGCCTATGCACGGGAAAAGCTTAAAAGGATTTGCCAGAGATGTAAGAAGGGCTGGTAATTCAGGGATGCCTTCAGGTAGGTGCAAACTAAGTGATGATGCCACACCTTTTCCCTTTCCAAAACAGTGCCAGCCACTGTGCAGTGTCAGAGCCTCTCCATGACCACTGCCAGACACAAAAGATCAGGCCATTTGTGTCACAGCTTGCTTTTGCCTCTGTTCTGTCTGGACTCCTGTCTGCCTCATTCCTAAGTGTGGCCTCCAGCACAAATCACAGCAACCCCCAGCGCTGTTTCAGTATAAGGGCCCTGATTCTCTCTGTGCACTAGAAATCAGCCCTTCCGTCTTTGCTTCGTGGCACAAGCTGCGCCATTGGGTCTTCCTCCCTTCTGTTTTTGATCCTGTGAAAAGCTCGGCGCCCATGGGATGGCTGGGGGTGTGACAACAGGGTATGGAGCTAGTCAGCAGTCTGAATCCAGCAAAGGATGGTGGTTAATCAAAGGCTGTTTATTCAGATGACTCCTTTGTGGTCTATGTGAAATTGCGATTGTGAATTTGCAATTGCAATCCGCTTCCTTTGGAAAAATCTCTGCAGTTGATAGTAATTAGCAACCTTTTATAAAACATTGGCAGGCTGGCCTGAAACCAGTCTTCAGGTTCCTTGGGCATCGCATTGCCTGAGTCTGCTGGGTCCCTTGTCACCAATTTAATAACGTTCCTCAAGCCTGAGGCAAAGGCCCTGCTCCAAATACCTCTCCGGTAGGAAACTGTGCTGAGTGACCTTATGGCTAGATGCCCAAATGGCTCAGCCAGAAAATGGGCGATTTTCCCACTTGGCCCTGGAGGGGCAAACCTCCTGGAGATGGCCACCTAAACCTGGTACTAAGGTGGTACCTTAGAACAGTCGCTGGGCGAGGCCTCCTCAGAGGGCTGCCTGCTTCGCAAATGGGACTCGAACACCCAGGACCTTGTTTCAGATGAGTGTCACAACCACAGTTTTAGAGAATCCCTCATGAAAACTGTTATATACAATACACAGAATGGCCTGTTTTCTGAGAAAGACTGATTCTATCGCCCAGCATCAGGCTTGCTTTGACTAGGCATGTGTTTGTATTAGAGGAAGGCATAAAAACATCAGCAGTGCCATTTTATAGAATATGCAGTAGGAAATACAGAAGTACCAAAGCTGAGTGCAGTACGTGTCTGGTATTTTTTGCATGATATATTAAAAACTGATTGGGGCAAAGGACCTGGATTGCTGTTAAGAGACATCCTACTAGCTGTCATTTATCACAGGACTTCAGGTGCCCCTGAGCATAAGCCATCAACGTTAACAAAAAAAGGCTTATGCACACACACAGAGCCTGGCGAGCCCATGTCCTTACCAGCTCCTGGATCTACGAGCTCAGACCCAGTTTTTTGGTGTAGCGGCAGCTTTAACACCACCATTCTTAGAGTGACTTGACACAGTCTGATTTGTATGCTCACTTCCATGCTACCAATATGTTATATTAATCCCACAACCCTCACTGTTTCACATTTTTTTCCAATCTGAATAACATAGCTAATGTCATTTCCTACTCACCAACTCCCAGATGACTAAGAATCTCTAGTCCAGGAAACTGTGAGCTCTGGGATCTGTCAATCAGTCACCTGAAAATTCAACCACAAAACAATCTACATAAGCACTCTGAATCTACTGGTTTTCACCTTTATTGAACCACTGGTGTCCCAAGTATTACCAACACTACCAACAAAGCCTGCTGCCTCCCAGGCATGGTAGCCATAATGGTAGCATGAATCAGAATTGGCTACACCAACTGCAGTTCAGTCGACAGCACTGAGCAATCCCATTTCATTATCAGCATCTTGTCACCAGCTGCTTGGAGACAGATGACTGCAGCTGGCTCCCTAAGCATTGCTTTCTTTTGCCATCCACAATGAGTTGTAGCATTTGAGACATCAGTGACCTAGTAGTCTGTGTTTGTTTATACACTGGCAGTGTCTCTTCTGCCCTGTTGTCTTCTTTTCCTGTCCCTTTTTCTTCATGAGGGGAATCACAATCAAAAAAACCCAGTTTTTATTTCAACACAGATGATAGAACTGCAAAACCCATGCCTGAAAAATCTCCACCTCACAGTAGCACTGTTACAAAACCTACATCAGGCAGTGTGATACCATCTTGACAACTAATTAAAAAGGCTTTTGCCAGAAGGAAAACTTGCTACCTGGCAGGTATGAAATACTTTTTTCTCTCTTAATTCAAATACCTCATTTAGGCAAGGAAATGAACTCTGAAAACAAACCCTATGCATTGGCACTGGTCAAACGATTGCAATCCTAATTGGATCCTCCCTCCTGCACTCAATTGTGCCAAGGGGACTTTCCCAAAATCCACTTGAAATTAATAAAGCTTCTACGAAGACAAGAGGATTTGCCAGTGCTCACTTGAGCGCAGTGTAAGGATCTTATATAGCCAGTGTTACATTCACTCACCAAAACATGTGGACTTTGAAACAGCAATGCCTGCATGTGCAAGAGTCTCCATCATGTGAGAAAACACATGAGGTTTTCACAACCCTGTTGTAAAGACTTCTGCATAGAGTGGTATGCTTTGTCCAACAGCCAAAGGAAATTCCTGGGCTCATGTGCTGAGTCCCTGTGTGTCATGGCTGGAGGGGTCCAGCTGCCTTCATCACATTTTGTGGATTTTGCCATCAAGTTCCAGTTCTTCTCTCAATGGAATAGGACCTTGTGGGAATCTGACATGTCCCCAGGAGTAACTTGCCCTTGGGCTGTTGCTCTGTTACTACAGTAGAGCTCACAAGAGGGGGTGGAAGGGAGGAAATACCAGCCACCTGGGCCGTGACACCTTAAGGGCATGAACAGTCTTCTTTTGCTATAACACTAGACAATATGAAGCACAATAAGGCTTTGTAAGAACTGCTAAAATATTGCTGATAATACTCTGCAGCTAAATGGAGACAACAAGTGACAGGCTTGGGCAGCAGAAATTGTTTAATTTTATAGATAAACTACTTTATAATAAATGTCTTTGGGAATCTAAAAGCCATTTCTGAATTAAGAAATGAAGGCAAGCAAATAGAAAATATGCATCTTCCCACATGAAAGTAGCTCTTGAAAACCTTCTTTCCCAAATTTTTTCACTTAAAGCAATTTGAGTTTGTTCCTTATTTTTTCTTTTAGTTTCCTGTATCCTAAAATTGTACCTAGAAGCTAGTTATTAAGAGTGTATTTTTTTAACAGCATGGCCATCAGTACTTTTAAAGTAATTTAGAGCAAATGACTTTATATTGGATGCTAGCAGCAAATAGGAGCCAGCACAGTAATGGCAGAGGGAGTGGGTAAGCAGAGAGCAAATGCTCATGAGGGAAAATACAGTAAGATAAAACTTCCCTGACTTCAAATATCAGCACTAATGATCACCTCGCACTATAGTGTCTGGCACTCAAGCTGATAAAAATAGAGTTATTAAGAAGACCTTTAAGTGTTTGTGGACTAGCTGATTGCATCGTCTTAATTATACAAGAGTTGAATTCCGTAGTGTTACATTCAGCTTGCTACCTGAGTGACTGCAAATCACTTTAGGGAAGGTTGCAGCAGCTCTGTTTGGGGTGACATGTGAGCAGGAGGGGATGGGATGGACCTGCAGCTCTGAAGAGAGGAAGATGCACCCTGGCCTGACATGCATCTGGTCAGTGTA
>VZTL01029176.1:0-23088 GCA_013400535.1 Scopus umbretta
TTATTATTACTAGATTTATATACTGTTCTTAAAACCCAAAGGCCCACTTAGTTCAGAAGTAAGCACATCCACTAAGTCTGGAAAGTTAGAGGTTATACAGGTGCAAGAGTCTGTGGAGAAATTTGAAATTATTTACCCTAAATTCAAGAAAATGGGCTTGGAAGGGACCTCAGGAGGTCACTTAGTTCATCTCTGTCTTTAAACCACCAGCACCATATATTCCCCAGTCTCCCTAAGCTGTCTGTTCCAGGGCATAACAGTCTTTACCATTAGAAAGTATTTCCTGATGTCCAAATTGAATTCCCTAGCTGTAATTTTATCTCATTATTTCTTGTCTAACCTACCACGCACATGAAGAATAGATTATTCCCTTCCCATCTGCAGCATCCTCTTACAGCAGTCTCAGGGTAGCGCTGAGCTACTGTTCCTCCATGTGTGTCTCCCTTACTGCATATCTTTTGCAAATTTTCACACTTCCTTCATTTCCATCCCTCTAGGATCTTGCTCTGGACAACCACCTGTGATGGACTAAAAAGAGAGCTTGAGACTGTGCTCCTAGGGTTTTAGGCAACAAGAAAGTCTGCTGGGTAAAATAAATTCTGTGCCTCTGCCTTGCCATATCTCATCAGAGGGTATCAGAGTGCCAAGTCCCAGTATATAAGCCTATGCGTGTGACACTATTGAGATGGCTTGGAGAATTAAATGTTCTTTTAATAAAAAAAAACAACTTCTAATTTCTTTTACTTAGCAGTAAATGATAGAGGAGACAAAGCTGTGGTCAGGCACAGCCATTGCTGAAAAGTCTGTGTTTTCCACAGGAAGCTGGGTGGTGGATTTGCATTTTTGTTCTTTCTGTGTGACTGCTGACTTGCTCCTCACAAAGGAGTCTCAGTTCTGATGCTGAATTTTGGTTCTGTTGGGCAGCAGACAGAAGGCTAAGACTGAGGCAGTTTACAAGAGCCACGCTGCAATTTTGGCAAGCCTTGGCTACTCAGCCCTTCAGGAGAGACCAGAAAGCTTGAGAGAGAGGTGTAAAACTGAAAAAGAAGAGAGGGGAAGCCGGTCCCGAAAGTCCTCTATACTACTTTACTCGATTTAGCTGAAATCCAAGAAAGCCCATTTCATGCTTGGGATGTTTCAGTTACATTCCAGTGATTGATTTTTATTTTTCTATTAAAGATCAGTTTTTTTAACAGCTTGGCACGCTTGATAGCCCTATCTCAGCATTTGGGCACACTTTAGGTGCAGAGTTTTCCTCAGCTGGCTCTACCAGTATTAAAAAGAAATTTTTTTCTAGGAATGTATCTGAGGCCAGCCTGGGAACATCAGGAATTCAGAGGGCAGCTCTTGCATTGCACGCTTTTACAGAGCAACCCTTTCCTACATATGCATGTGCACTGCTCTTTTTTTATTATTCCTAAAGCACCTCAGGAAACTTCTGCAATGCACAGCCCTGCCTTCCTTGCAGCTTTGATAATGCTCTTGTGTTGACAGATGATACTCATGTGGGTGCAAAGCTGGTTATATTTACACTTTCCCAGAAGGCTCGGTGCAGTTGTCACAACTTGTCAGTGGTCAGGACCGTACAGTTTGCGGTCGGTGTAAAGATATTTTTCTGTTACAGAATTTGGCATGTTTAAAAAGGAACTGGGTGACTGATTATTAAGATGTAATCAAAGGCATTAAGGCAACTATTTCCTTCACCATTAATAATGAGAAACCTGGCAATATAATCTTCCCTTCACTTTCTTGTTTCACTTTTGTGGTGAGAAATGAAATGAAAGCAATCAGGAGCTCCAGGAGCCTTTTTGCACTGTGTATTTTTGTTGTCATAAAAATAATAAAATAAGTGCTTCTGTCATGTAATTTTAGTTAAAATTTTTCCTGGAGAAAATCTTTCCTTTATCGTAGCTCCTAAGTGTTCCCATAAATGAGAATTAGGTTCTTAATTTATCAAGGTACTTTGGAAAACACTCCCTTAAACTTCACTTGCAATATGTACGTTTTCTTCTCAGGCAGTCTGCTTCAATTTTAGTTTTCTATACGGTGTAGTTATTTGTTTACTAAAGCTTATATAATTTATTTTAAATCTTCCCTAAGAGTTAAGGGATTAGGCAATGATGGGTTATAGCAATAATTTTAGAATGTTTAATATCTGAAATACTTTTTGACTACAGCAGCTTAAATAGTCACCAGCCTTTACCTTATAAAGCCTCATTTAAACCTAATACTCAAAGATAAACGTTGTAGAAATTACCATTTAACACTTTTGTTTGACATGGGTTTACAATGTTTTCTCAACTGAGGAAAATGAGGAAAACTGAGTTGAAACAGTTGAATTCTATTATCTTTGATTCTGCTCTTTTCTAAAACTGACGATCTTTTCACAGTTTGTCTAATGACTCCCTTGAGTTTGTTAACCTTTGTAATTATACCGTTTAATTTTTCATCTCTCTCTCAAATCAATTTATATAGTATATTCAAGAAAATTTATTTGTATTCTAGATTAAGCACTCTGTTCCCACTAGAAGCTGGAGTTCTAATTAGACCTCCAAGGTTGAGGTCTTCTGACATGCTTTGCCAATGCTGGTCTTAGACTGATCCAACTGTAATAATGCAGATTGGCAATTTCAGCTGGGAGACCTCAAAGGTAAACTGGGAGATCTCAAAGATAATTCAGTCAAGTAAAGGAATACTTTTATTCTCACTTTCCAAAGTGATAAAGTGAATGAGAGAGAGGTGAAATGACTTGTGCAAGATAACAGAGGTAATCCAAAAGTCCTCATTGTGAATGGCAAGACCCCATTCATTTCAGCAATTTTGGAGCTAGTCTTCTGAATTGGGGCAAATGAGACTCAGTGCATATATCTTCAGAGCTGGTGGAGGATGTGTACAAACCTTTTTCTCTAGCTTAATTTGACTGCTCTTCATGCTGCTTATGTGCATGCAGGTGCCCAGCCAGGCAAGGTGAGCTTGCTTGAAGGGGAGACCCACCTTCAATGTTCTGGGTGAATGAGATCTGAGTCTTGCCTTTACTTCTTCCTTACTTTTCTAGTTGGTTAGAAACAGAAGAATGAAAAGAAACCTGGAGCTTTGAGGTGTTTTGGGTTTTAACCTCTGAGACAACTAATTCAATGAACCATAGCAGAAAATGAGGGAATAAGAGTCTTATGATTGAGAAACATGGGAGGAAAATTCAAGTGATGAAGTGAATGACAGTTTCTTCAAATCAGACTTTTTACTGACTTCAGTGAAATCCTGGATGGGGGCTGCAGAATGATGTATTTTCGAAAACAGATATAAAAATGGTTTGTCAGGAAGTACACAGATGTACACATGACTGCAACCTCTCTCCACGTCATGTAACAAGGCAAGTGAGAAATCCAGTTCTACAAACAAGAAGTCTAAAATAAGAGATCTTCATCACCGAGTGGAGCCCTACAGTCCATGAAACCAAGATTAAGAATATCTTGTGCTATACCACTAGGGATGTGGATGACTTCGCTAGCAGATTAAGTCACTTCATGGTGTTTACTATCACAGTTAGTTGCATCTACACTTATTAAGGAAGCTTGACTTCCAGCCAGAAATTGTGTTCAGAAACATGAATGGGATGCAAAAGTGGTCTTATGGGGATAAAATTTTGGTTCACTAAGTGGTAGAGATGTTAAATATCCTAGCTTTTGGAACCTGTTTTTCTGAGAGCTCACATGCCCTGGCAGAGCAATGTAGCACTAAGGTGCCCTAATGGGTTAGCCCTGAATCTTCCCACTGGTGTCAGAGTAATTGCCCTCAGCACCTTTTCTGCTTTGTCTCTCACAACAGAATTCTCTCCTCCTGGCTGCTTGGATGATGAGGCTTGCAAGCACAGGGCAAAAGAAGTTTTATAGCACCTGCTTTTTTCACTGTTATTTCTCAATTGCCTTTGAGTAAACACTGTAGAGAACAGTGAAAAGAGCAGGAAAAATATGGATTATGGAAACAACTTCTTTTAGAGTGTGCTGAAGTGATCTTTCATTAAGGCTGCTCCACTAGACTTCAGGACAAATACATAAAGCAATTTTGAGATGGTCTAGCTGTGATGTTCACCTTAATGCTATTAAGAAAACTGCTGTAAAAGCTGCTTTTAGGCTGAATGAGGAAAGTCCTTGAGATACAGCAGGCCTCTTGACTTCTGTGCTGCTTTAGCTTGCTCTGTGCCCATCCCTGGCAAGGATTTCTCATGGCACCTCCACCAAAGCAAAGGCTTATAACCCATAGGAACACTGTCTGTATTTCAGTGCTTTTATGGGCTGTCAGTTCCTTCTCATTGGTTTCTCTTCTCATTCTGGGGAGGTGAGAGCATGGTTTTTAGTCCTCTGAAAGGAGCATCCTGCCTGTGTGCACAGCACACAATATGCTAAAACCCTTCATTCAAGGACAAGCAAGTGTCTTTCCTGCGGCATGTTGCTTTGGACCTGCTTGCCGAGGGTCCCCAAGCTGCCAGCATCTCTTTTATGAAATGCTGAGCTCCTGTTAGCCTGGGGAGGAGCCCTGACTTGTCACACTAATCCCTCCTGAGGTGATGCTGTGCTTAAAAAGAAACATATGGAAATAGGCCTGTTTTGGGCAGCTCCTTTGCTGCTGCCTTTCCACTGGTGCCAAGTTCAAAGTGGCAGGGAGACCTTGCTCATCTCCCCACGTGTCACTGTGATCTCCTGTTCCTGTGAAGCTGTCAGGATGGCTCCTCCAAGTGAATCATCTGCCTTTCCAGTGATAAATCCTGTGATCCTGCTTCACCTTCCAGCAACTGGTGGGTCTTGGATACAGGTTGGCTGATCCTTGAGATGACTAAGTCCCTCTCTGCACAATGTCCTGTGCCAGAGCCCCCTACACAGGGGCTGGGGATGCATTTACCTCCAGCTTCCTGCTCCCCAGCTCACATGGGTCATGTCACTGCAGAGCTGTGACTCCTGATGTGGTTTTCTGCCACTCCTGAGTTGAGAGAAGCTGCCCTCATGTCTCCTCTCCAGTTCTTCCCAGGTTAGTGGTGCATTTTCCCTGCCAGACCAGTGTCACTCTTGGCTCTCCTCCTGTTTTGCTCCTAGCCTTTGCTATGGCTGACTCTGCTTTTCCATCCACAGGCCCTTGGAGCTGCTCTAGAGGTGGGGTGGGAACTGCAAAGGGATTTCTTTTGGAAGAGGGCATCCTAATTGTGCCCTACAGGAGAAGGAAAAAGTAATATAGACTCTAAGTCCATATCACTTGATCCCTACATTTGGTTCCAGTGTATGGAAGAGCTTTCTCAGAGACAAATCTGTGATGTGCTCTATCAGCCCTTCCCTGGAGGGTTGTACAGCATTCATGTCGTCTTTTCAGTGCTGGACTAGGGGGATGGGCTTTGCCCAGACCTTTTCTCCTTTGCACTTTTTCCTCTCCCCGAGAAACCAAAGCGGCAGCTCTGCCTCTGATAGAGGGCTTTTTATTAATTATTGCATAGGAAATCAGTGGCGGCACTGCAAGGACAAATTTATCTTCAAGCGCTTCGGCTTGTACTTTAGTCATACTTTGTCAACCAGACAATGCTCATCACTTATATATAAAACCCTTCCAGAGAATATACAAGTAAGGAGAATACATGTATAATGAAATAACAAGTCTTGGCGTTTTCTACAGAAGCAGCCAAACATTCAGCTGTGATCAGTTTTATTAAGAGGAGAAGCTGCTAGAAACAATAGTGGCCCAAATAATTGATGAGAGAAGAATTTGGTCTCTGGCTGATGGCTGTAATAAATTTCTCTTGTCGGCTCAGTTCATTTACTGCAGGTAGGAGCCCTGTCCAGTGATTAAAGAAGAAAAATATTTTAGGCACAACAGAATGTAACAATTCTCCCAGTGAACTGGACAAAAATAGCGCTATGCGTAGATAAATGGGAGAGGAGGTGCTTTTATTTGAAGTCCATATTAAATTAGGGAGCAGTTATTTTTGTTCCTCACCCCTTGCAGGTGACAGTGAAGGAAAACGATATCTCTGGGGCTACTGCCTTGTACAGACTATGTCCAGCCTTTTTATTAGCACCACAGGAGTTGAGGCAGGGGAAGGGAGACAGCTTTCCTTGGTGTGATTGCCAGGCAGGAAGATTTGGGGAGATGCCTGGGCAGGAGGAGAGGGAAGGTCAGGCATTGCTGCAGAGGAGGGGCAGGAAAGCTCATGAACACTCATATTTTGGTTTGCTTTAACTGTGGGTGGTGCTCGTGACCTGGATCTTCTCCCTCCCAGCAGGTAGGGCTGGTTAGTCACTGAAGGACAGAGACAGGGAGCAGATAGGGCATGGAAAGGACCCTGCCTGGAGAGGGGCAACGCCTGCTGGGTGCCCACACAGCCATATCCCTTGTGTTTGCTCCTGTCATATGTGTAAAAGCGTATCAGTGCTGTGTTCTAAATGTGAAATTGCTTTTTGTGAGGATATTTGGGTAGCAGTCACATATTTTAAAGAGTATTAAACCCAGGCAGAGAAAGCCCCATTGCCTTTCATCAGTGCAATATAAGACTAGAAAGCACCACTGGGGCCAAAGACAGCAGTAGTTATTCATAACTCATTTAATCTGTGCAAGAAAATGAGTAAATAACAACATTGTCCTAAGAATCAGTTATGTTTAATGTTTCATTAATGTTTTGTGAATGTTGATAATTCTTTTTATATAATTTAGCATGCTGGGCTCTTCCATCCCTGGAGTTCTTTCCAGATGGGATAGCGAACACAAGAGAAAGAAAGCTGTCATGGCCATCAGTGTGTCATTAGAGTTAACACAGGAGTTGTCAAATGATGCCTGTTTGCTGCCGAAAAGGTCTGTATTAGTATGGAGCTGCAAAGTGTAACGTTTATCATCAGTGAGTATTATTTGAAAAGATCATTTAGTATCTGTCAAGGCTGCTGTAGTAATTCTTTGGCCAAAGAATTTAAGTGGGAAGATATGTGTGTATGTGTGCGCCTGCACTTCTGATTAATTGTAATCTCACATAATGCACTCCTCAGCTTGACATTTTTAAAGTAAGGGTAGGTTGGCTGATTCCTGAAATTAATTATAATTCAGATTTTGGAGTATGAAAAACGGATAGAGAGCTTTCTATAAACCCTTTAGACACAGCTAGAATTTGGACTGATTTATTATGCACTTCTACTATGCTCTGCTGCTCGTGTCATGAAATCTTTAGGAATTTATTGCAAGAAAATGGCTCCTTTTCACAAATTTGATGCAAGGAGAAGATGGAATTTGTATTTTAATTGCATTTTGATAAAGGAAAACAAAGCCAGTGAGGGCTGTGGCCCTCAGTATACCTGATGAATTGATTCTCTGGTGTCCCTAATTTAGAAAAAGTAAGAAAAACTTATATCTGCATGAATCCCTGTATGAAACTTAAAAAAATAAAAGCTAACGTATGCTGGGATAGCTTATTCGCCTTCCCTTGCAAGAATAAATTAGCAAAGTCAAAATAATTCCTAGCACTTCAGCAGGCATAGCCTTTTGGTGTTTCTCCTTTAGGTGTTAAATTTATTAATGCTTTTCTTTAGAAAGATTAAATTGTCTTCAAGTTCTTCTGAAACTGTGGCAGCAGAGATATTAACTTCTGAATTCAATGAATGCCCCGAATAAAGGTCTGCTCTGGAGAGGATGTTTTGGAATTACAGCTGTCTGCACAAGGAGTTATTGAGAAACAGCCATGATGGTATGAAGACTGCTGTCTTAATCTGAATCACCTTTCATGTGTAAACATGCTTAACTTTATCACACTTAACAATCTTTAATATTAATGAAGAAACTTTCCAGCTAGGGATTACAATATAGTGATACCTGCATGCTGAGAAGTCCAGAAGATGGAGGAAAAATGTAGTGAAATGCTGTCTGGGCTCTTGTAGAGTAACTCAGGTATGTGATTTGGATCTAGAGAAATGTTTGTAGAGTGTGATGGGTATCGGCCTATCTCCATCTGGTATCGGAACCTCACTTGGAGCTGCAAGCAGATTGTTACAGTCAAACAGTAGGATTTTTTTTCATCAAGCTCTTCCCTGTTGGCTAAGAAAGATAGGGAAGCCTCCTCCCCTACTTGACTCATGCAGTAGATAAGATAAAGATCTCTATGTAAGATAAAACTTACGTGCAGCAGGAACTTGGAAGTGCCATTTTCTAGGAAACAAATCTTAGCAGGTGTCATTTTGAAAAAGAAAACAGACATTGATTTATACTGTCTTATAGACGAATTTTGTTTCCGGTAGTAAAAGCAAATCCCAGTTGTTGGCTCCAGATGTACTTTCTGTTGGAGACTCTGGATTGTAACAAAGGCATCATCTGCAGGTTGTAATTCTCTCTGGAGCTTTTGGAGGCTGGGGAAGTTTAGTCATTTGCTCTGAGATAGCCTTCATGCCATATTGACACACATGGCAATCATTTGCAAAAATTGCTGACCTTAGCAGGCTGTGAGGCTTGTGTCTTATGTGGATGAGTATTTCTTGAGTTTCTGTTTTGTGGTGAGGACAAAAAGACCTTTTGCAGGTTTATCACTCTTCAGCCTTACCTAATCACTGTAATGACAACATTCCCGGTCATTAGGATAACTCAAAACCAAGCAGGAGTGTTTTCTTTTCTTGGAACACTCCCTCCTCAAGACAGTGACAGAGGAAGAGAGATTGTCCATTTTTTTTCCCTTGCAGAACTTATTTTCCTTTTCCTCTTAATTATCTGCACTGCTGGTCTCTGTGTATTATCTACTTCACTTGGTCTCATGAATATAGATTCTAGGGATTGCGCTAACACATTTTCCCTTGCATTCAGAAATCCGGCTGGTGCTATGTGCAAGACTCTAATAGCATATATGGGTCAGGTTGTATTCTGAGTTTGCACGATGAGCTCTGACTGAAGTCCCTAGGGACAAATAGCCCAAATACAGGCATGTATTCCTCTAGTAATTTGGTTGTAGTACACTGCTCATTACGTGTGTGCTTGAGTACCTATACTTTCATGATTAATGTTATGCAAAATATAATTTAGGTGTTCCACTGTCTGCTATCTCAGGGAATATTTTCCTTCTAGGTGAATAAATTCTGTTGTCTAACTTGAATAATGCAGTTTCAATTTTCACATTATCCAAATTCGTGGGTTTTTTTCCACCATCATCCCCTTCATATAGGCACTCTGCAGATTCTCTAAAGAATGAGAATTGCACCCTGAAACCCAGAGTACATTTCACAGGAAAAACATATTAATATTAACTAGATTTAGACAGAATATTGAAACACATACAAAACTTTCTATTAAGCAGCTGTATATTGAGATGTCATTAAAAATGCCCAAAGATCCTTTAATGGAAAGGAATACATTAATTGAAGGTGTCTTCATTGCAGTACAACACTCAACCAAGGCAGAGATTCAAGTAGAAAAGGTATTTGCTCTTGGTCAGGTTGGATGTGCCATGTTTTAGATGTGTCTGTGTGCTGGAGTCCCTCGCTGCAAGAAAGCTGGGTTGTCAGCAGCTGGCTGGCAGCCAGCGGGGACATCTTTTCACAAGAAGTGGGACACGCACGCTCCAGGTTTGCTGAAACCAAATAATTAATCAGAGGATGAAAGTGAGAATGAAATGGAAGGGTATTCAGGTATGATCATCAGGTATCTTCCAAAATGGATTGTAATAGAAAGTGGCAGAATATGCTGGCAATAAAATCCAAAGATGAAGTGCATTCATTTAATCAATTAAGATTGATTAGTGGAATCAAAGGCACTGTATTGGTTGCAGCTAATGTAGAGTTTAAAGCATTTTATCAGTAGTAATTAAAAAATTGGCTTGATTTCCTATTTCAAATCTGTGTCCCATGTTTGTAGTAAGCATTATAAATAATAAAATAGTATTATGAGTTATTTAATATTTATCACCCATATTTCTTAGTGGCTTGAGTAAAATTGTACTGTACTTAAACACAAGTTTTCCTCTCTAGTGCTAAATAGCCAATTTCTACCACCTTTCTGTGACCTCTCTTAAAATTGTTTTGTAACAGTATCCACCCACGATTTCTTTCAATGAAGTGAAAAATGATCAGGATTATATATAATTCCTTCTTTTAAAAAAACAAAACAAACACAGAACTTTTCTCAAATGCTGACCCTCGCTTTACTTCTCCACAGAAGTATGATTTTTCTTCAGTGTTTTAATTTTGGGAAAAGCCTTAATGGAGACACATTTTATACAGCAACAATGTCCTTTTGCTGTAATAGCTTGTTTGCTCAGAGAACCAACTGAAGCTATCCTGACAAATGAAATGTTATGGGCGTGAGCTGTATTTCCCTTAGGGGTATGCATGGTCAAGTTGTACCAGCACACCCTTCCTAATGCAAGCCAGTCCTAGACTTGGAGGAATAAGCTGCAGTGGGACAAGCACTCCTCTCTTCACCAGGCGGCGAGTGTTGTGAGCAGTGTGTAGCTGTTGTCTGAACGCAGACTCAAAGGATGTTTCACACAGAGCAACTCCATACTCTAAGGTCCCATTAAAGCATTTCCCATCTTTCTGGCCATATCAAATAAGAAAAGTTTGGCTCATAGAGAAAGATGTTTTCAAATGACTCTTGCCTTTCAAACCTGGACTCCACCCTGTTTCAAGGGTGCTGATTTAAATGCGAATATAAAATTGTACTGAATGCAGCTGAAAAAATATGGGTGGCTTCTCAGCTAGAGCAAGGCTTTTTTTTCACCTGCACAAATAATGTTTCATGCAGACCTCTTCCCCTTGCTAGCTCCAAGAGGCAAATGTTTCTGATCCTAAGTGTTGTTTGTTCCCAGCTCCCAAGTGCAGAAGAAAACCCAGCTGGTTTTTCCTGCATGTTGGCTAGGAAAGACTGTTCAACCTGTGGATCTCTGAAGAATTGCTCTGAGATGGGTTGGTACAACTTACCACCTGATGTGCCACATGCTGAGGTGGAGCTGTGGTATCTGCTAAAACAAATTACACCAGGAAAAGAGATAATCATTATATAACCTTTACATTACCCAAGGAGAAGGAAACAGTGCTGCACCCTATCATATTTTCTAAGCTCTTTGTATAACATTTTTATTTTTTTATGTAGGTGTTGTCTTTTTCCATTTGCTGTTTCCTTGGATCCTGATACTCTGAGGGTAGAAATCTGCCTCCCATCTTTGACTCCTGAGTAGCACAGGAGGAGCTTTACCCTGATCCAGTAAATACAGCAAAAACAACTGGAAAACAAGCTGTCAGCCACAGATTACTGCATGACAAAGAACTGCAGTGCTTGCTGTTTTTCTCTGGTGTTCAGATTTGAGCACTCAGTATCGCAGCCTGCTCAGAGGAAAGTTTGTTTCAGTTCAGGACCCGAACCAGAAGAACCTATGTTCTATCTTCCATAAAGCAGGATAGTCCCTGACAAGTTGCAAACCATTACTGTGAAATTTTGAGAGAAGCTGTTCTCCCCTTTTCTGCAAAAAAAATTCATAAAACTGAGTTTCCCCCACCCACCCAAACTGATAAAACAACAAACCACAAAAACTTGTAAATAAAACATGAGGCGGAGGAATTTTCACTGGCTTTGGAGGAAAGAAGAGACAATAGCAAAACATGTGGCAGCCTACAGCAAAACACCACATGGATAGCAATACATACTTGATGCACAGTAAAAAAAAAACAAAAAAAAACCAAACCCCAAACCCCCAAGGAAGCTCATGAGTGCTGTGAAACATCATTGCTGAACTGATGTAACAATTTTGATGGGCCTTTCTTCCTAAAGAGCAGCCTGAGATACCAGCTCATCTCTATAAAGTCAGTTTAAACTATGTCTGCCTCATGTTACAGCAAACACCTCATGTTACAGCAAATACCTCTTGTTTGAAATCCTTGGTCATAATCTGAACAGCCCAGGACTTCCAGGATCCTGCTGAACTGCAGCTTGACTGACTCAAGCCTCATCCTGCTCTGCCACAGAAAAGTTGTGTTGATGGAGCAAAGGAGGGGAGTAGGGAGGATGTGGGAAAGAGGCAGTGGTACTGCAGCAACCCTGTGCTTGGGCAGTACATGCACATCTGCAAACAAAAAATGCAGAGCAAAACTTGCCTGTTCAGCTGCAGCCATTCAGTTGACTGGTACCTCTGACAACAAAGAGCTGTTCATAGAGATGTTAATCGAATATCTTTCTATTGTGGACTAAATTTCACCAAAATCAAAACTATTTGTGGAAATCATGTTGTTTAGCCTTTGTTGTTTTTTTTTTTTTTTTTTGGGGGGGGGGGGGGATTGATGGTTGGACTAGATAATCTCNGGGGGGGGTGGGATGGAGGAGACAAGAAAATTACAGCAGCATCATAATGGTCCATGTCTGCAGTGGTAAAACAAGAAATTTCAATTACCCCTTGGGGAATTCAAATTATATTTTTCCTACTGTCAAAAAATAAAAATAAGTAATTCCTTCAGAAACCAAATGTTTTCATAAATCAAGTGAAACTATTTCCTCCAAAATTTCTATTGCACGGAATTTTTAAATGTTGGTGTTTTGTTCTGATGTGGAAGAGAAATTCATCTGAACATATCCTCCATAAAACAAGCTGTCCCGTTGTGACCCAGGGCTGCAATAAAATTCTCTTGCAGATAAAATTCCAGTGGTCTGAGCACCATCAAGCATTTGGTGGATATAGGTTCAAGTCCTTTCATTAATACAGACTTTCTAACATTGTATGCAAGTAGTTCAGTCATTCTGCACTTCAATTTATCTATGTGGAAATGAACAGGACTATGTAGATCATAGAGCTCTAGATGATAATCATGAGAGGATCTAAAGATTTCAGGTAGAGCTTAATTACAAAAGAGGTGTAATTCTATAAAAAGTAGGGTCAATTCTCAGTTCTGGGAAGCAAGGCAGGACATGGGGTTTTGGATGTTTTTTCTGGGAAGTGGCCATTGTTCAGCACAGATAGAAAAAGACTCAATAGTTGGCTGGGCATTTTTATCTTAACTGCAAAAAATGGGGAGGAGAAAAATCCAAGGCATTAAGAAAGGCCTATCCATCTAAAACTTACACCGGATAAAATCCTAATCTGTCTTGTTGATTGGTATGAACGTGTTTTCTCATTTTTTTCTTTCATCTGTATTAAAAAAAGATGTAAGCTTAGATGTCTCTTTCTACCTCTCAAGAAGCACATACAGTAATCAGCATTATGTTGTTTTCATGCAAACATGGAAATTAAATTGCTCTTCTTTGTTCTGTTTCTGCAAGAAAGACAAAGCAGATTGTGCTGTAGTGTCCTCCTTGTAATACCTGCTATGTGCAAATGCCATCGGGGTGTATGAATGTGTCTGCATAACTTCCACCTTCCAGAGATAGAGAGTTCTTGGCGTCAGTTCGCTGATTTACAGCTGTGTATCACTGGACCTTCTCATGGTCTCCAGGCCTACAACTAGGCTCTGAATCTTCATTCCATCAAAGTCAATGGAAATGTGAGAATGTAGACAGCTGGCTTGCAGGAAATTACTGTTATTCGTGAGACTGGTATTTCTAAGCATCTCTGTGCTCCTCTTGGGCAGCACTTTGGAAGGGGGAAGCTGTTTACAGGAGCTGACTGTAGTTGGGGCATCCACAGGTGCATACCTCCAGCTGGGTATTGCTGGTGGATGCCCCAGAGGAGCCCAGCAGTGACTCAGTTCCTTTCTTTCTTTTAAGCATCTCCATGAAAAGGTGTGTGTATTAAACTTGGGATCTCTTAAACTTAAATTGTCCCTTCCAATGGTGTTTCTCCACAGCAGATAGCTGGACCCTGTAAGATGGAGAAAATATTTAACCACATTGTTCCAGATTTGATTACGATGTCATCTATTCTGGGAACAATGACCACAATTTTTGTACATATTTATGAGGATGGCGAGGGGCCCAACAGGAAGCATGACATGAATCTCCAAAGCAGGGCAGCCCTCCAAGTTAGTTTATATTAACTCATGTATAGCACGGACAGGAATGAGGAGGTAGGAGTGAATGGATACATGTGGGAAAGAGGTGTTTTTCCACTCCTGCTACTGAGTTCTTTCTGGCTCGAGGCTAGAGCTCAGCAGCCCTGTTTGTCCAGACACGTCCCAGGTTGGGCGTTTGAGGATGAGCAGCAGCGCAGTGAGACCGTTAGCGCTGGCAGGGCTGCCTGCCCGGCAGGCTTGCCTGTGTCAGCAGCGCATGCACCGACCCGCTGCTCAGGGGACCTGCTGTCTGAGTCACTGCGCGGGGGATTTGTCCGATGCAGATTTGTTGGGCAGACTGTGGGTGTGCTCTGCAGCCTGACCTCTTCATGTGCTGTACCCAAACAGTTTGAGGTTTGGTTTTTGGTTTTTTTTTTTTTTTTTCTTTCTTAAAAATGCTAGGTAGAAATATAGCCGGTTTTGTTACAAAGCTTTTCACTCTCTCAAGTCTCCTGTACGACGTCTGTGCTGTAGGGCAGTAAGCTCAGCTGCAGGGCTGAGCTGTAAGGCTACCGCAAGGTCCAGCCCTTGCTGTAGTCACACTGCCCTGGATGCCGCACACTGTCTGCTGCCTGGATGATATGATGAATATCCTGACATGAATATGGCTGTTTAGGAGCAGTCTGTGTTTTTCAGTAGACTGTCTCCTGTCTTGTCATACCCTTCAAATTGAGAAGAATCATGATTGCTGCTGCGTGTGCAGGTAGGGACAGGCAAGTGCTCAATTACTTCATCTCCACAGCAATTGCAAGAGGGTCCATGGTCTCAAAGAACATGTAAATGCCTGCAGTGAGTGCACTGATCTGCATAATGCCTGAAACTAGGCTCTGGACCTTGTTTAGTGAAGCTGTTCTTTATGAGGACTGTGTTTTCTAAACACAATGTTTAGAAAATCTGTGGCAAATTTAGGAAGAACATGGAGATGTTTGCCAGTATTTATGAAATGTCACAGAGAGGGACAGTTTTATGGCTCCTTTCAATGTTTTTATTGTGTTTTATAGTAAAAGCAGGATTACAGAGTTACCTTATAAAATAAATAGATGCATCAGTAGACATTAAACAAAAAAGGACTGTTTTTACCGGTGCAAATATGTCTCGAATCTCAACTAAGATTCTCAGAGCAATAACCAAGTAAGCAATAAAATGGGTGCAAAGTTGCACCTAGTTTTATCAAGTACCTACCCGTCTTTTAAAGGCAATCCCAAGCAAACACTGCATGGGAATTCCCATGTGCCTGAATTAAGAGGGCATGGTGTTAAGTGCAGTGAAGATGTAGGAAACACCCTAGTGCCCAATTGAGAAGAAGAAACCACACACTACGCTTATTGTCTGTCCTGGGATGTTCTGCTCTTTTCTTTACTACAATATCCGAACTAAAACCTTAGCTTATAACCTACAGCACTGTGCCTCTGATTCTGCTTTTGCTGATATCTGTGGCAAGACTGCATTAATAAAATTTGGCTTCTCTCCATTGATGTGATCCTCCAAGCATTCACTTCTCTGTAAAAGGCAGGGAAAAGCAGAGTAGCCTCATAGTCTCCAATGACCCTTCTCCAGTAGGAAGCCTAATGCAATTAGTCTCCACTGGTGTCTATTATAGTGAAATTTTCCTGCCAATATAGTGCTATGAATGTATTATGGGCAGCAGGGATGCCTGGCTTGCCCTGATACCTTGGAGAGGAGAAATAGTGTTTTGGATACATCTGTGCTGTGAGATATGGTTTGCCACGTAGCCAGGACAAAAAGAAGTGGCTTTAAGGTAATGACATGAGGTACCATAATCATGGGGATGGCTCAAAGTAGTTTTCAAGGACTTTTGGCAAACAGCACATCCAGCATGGACTTACCTGTTGCTCTAGTCTGATAGCCCTGCCTGGCACAACAGTGAGGTGCAGTCTATCCCGGGACACTGCGTGGTGCTGGGCACTCTCCTCTGCCGTCACCAGAGGCCCTCAGGGAAGCGACCAGACCACAGGGGGAGGCTGGAAGGGACCACGGTCTGTGTCAGCCATGCGCACATTTTCCCATGGCACTCGGATATTTTTCTGATCCTCCCCAGATCTTTGTTTGTGCTCCCAAATCCCACCGAAGCCACTGGAGGAAGATGAGTCTCTGGGAAAAGCCTCCAACAGCGGCACAAATTATGCGAGGATTCAGACAAGTCCTAACCTGACATTTTTCAAAGTGAAATGCAAGACCTGCTGCTTGCTGATTGCTTTTGCCCTGTAACAGCAGCTGAAGCACAAACAACATCATTCTCCATGGATGATGACAAGAAGAGAAAAGAGAGGGATGGGGATGGGGAAGGAGTGAGAAAAAAGGAGTATTGAATCAAATTATGGAGGAAAACAAGCTTCTCCATAGACAATTTTGATGAAACGATTAATTTTGTGTGTTGTGCTTAGAAATTATCATGATATATCCACTGTCCATGCTGGACCTAGAGAGCTAATTATATCAGATACAGAGAACGATGTAATTATCTCCCCTTCCTCAGCAGGGCTTGTGGTTGCCACCAGAGCAGGACAATGTGAGGACTTCTTGCAGCCCACGGCAATGGAGGAGGCCGAAAGCAGCTCCCAGGGATGCTCCAGGCTGGGATGGTAGGGGCTGTGTCCTGCAGAGGGGTTTGGGCAAATGGGGCCCATTTTATGCAGCCCATCATGGGCATTTACTCTCTTTCCCCCAACTGAGCCAACCAACCAGACAACGGGCTCTGTAAGGTTATTCCTCATGAGACTGAACCTGTAATTAGGTGGGGGTTTCTCACAGAGCTGACACACCTCCAAAGCATTACCCAAACCTTGCAAAATTAACTCGTACAGAAAACCTATAAAAGTTGGGGGTCGGGGGGTGGGGGGGTGGAAATGCACATTCCAATGAAGCCAAAGACCATGGCCTCTTTAAATGTTATTAAGTCAATAATTAAGTGAATTTGGAGTGTGAACTGTATATCCACTTTAAATGGATTAATGATATAAGAATTCATACAAAATTGCTGTGTTGATTTTATGTTAATGGCTGTTTGAATATAAGCTGAACTATTAACCAAGGATAAGTGGAACTAATGTGCCAGCATTGCTATAGAAATATAACTGAAAGGATGGTCTGCAATTTGCAAAGGGCCTCGTTTCTCTGGAGTGGGTCTGGGGAACAAAGGCTCCCTTGGACAAATTGGAAAGATGTCAGTTAGGGCGGGAGGGATGTAAATGGAGGGATGCTTAAAAGGAGCCTGAATGGCTTAAATAACAGCTCAAGGGAGGGGTACAATTCAGCTGTCAGTAGTGACATTGGAGACACCCAGCAGGGCAGGGTGTCTAGTTTGTTAAGATCACTAGTTTGTGCTTTAAATCTCTCAGGACATTCCCAAGACTGCTGTGTTTTATGCCAGCTGCCAAGGAGCAAATATTCCCTATATCTTGGAGATAAATTTGTGCTTGAAGCTGCATTTCACGTGAGTCAACCTTTCCCCTCACTCTATCCTGTCCCAAGTGCAGCACAGCAGGGACAGGGGAGCTGCTCCAAAAGCACAGGAAAAGTTGTGTTGGTTGGTTGAAGGAGGCATAGTGAATAGGAATGGCATGAAAATGAGCAGAAGGAAATGTAAGCTGGCTGTCAGTGTGTTTTTCCAAACAGCAAAGTCTGGTCGATTGTGGAATCCCCATTACTTGAATCATTTAAGTATAAGCTGGATAAAAGCCCTCAAGAAAATACTACAGAGGGTATTCCTGCTTTGGCAAGCAGTTGACTAGGATGACCTAAAAAGTCTTTCCAGCTTTTAGTTCTTGGGGGCTATGGTTAAAATAAAGATAGGATTGAAACAGCTGCTGAACAACCTTCTTTGTTCCCAGCCTTTGATTTTTTCCCTTCCCCCTCAGAGGCAGCATCCAAGGTGCTGAGTGGGCAGCCTGCGTGCAGCCCACCAAGGCAGGAGCAATTTGGGGTACCCGGGGATCTTGAAGCTTTGAGTCTCCCCTCATGGCTCTTTTATGTGCTGGTGTGGTTCCTCTTGATTTGTGTAAGTGGGGGTAAAAGCAGGCTCAAGGCTTTTGATGCTGATAATTTTACATAATGTGATAATATCATGGCAGTTCTCTGTAATAAGTTGGCTTTGGAGGTACGAAAGTGTGGGTTTAAAGTAACTGCTGCAAACTTGCTAACTGGGTGGAAAAAGTGAATTGTTTTCTGCCGGATTAGTAGGTTGAACTGGTTCAGTGAGGTGTCTCACGAGGGACAGGCTGTGCAAGGAGGAGGCTGGAGCTGCGCAGGCAGGACCAGGGGGTGAGGGGAGAAAGGAGCAGTGGTGGCAAAGGGAGCAGGATTCCCACATTTAGCAATGGTAAACTGACGGATCTGCCCAGGTGTACCGTGTAACTTCATAGTTTGCCTATCTGAAATTTAGGGATAAAGATGCTTCCTCTGTACACTGATTTCAGAGCTACTGCTAAAAAGCCACCCACAAGAGTAGGTCTGCTCTTTGTAAAAGCAAGTGCATTCACCTCTGTCTCTCCGAAGACTGGCTTGAAAACTATGGATTTAACATGACTTTAGATTTTGAGATGAAGCTGCAAGTTCTCTGTTGCCTTTGTGTGATTGCTAGTAATTGAAAAGATACCAATAGGACCTGGTTGAATGCCCAGATGTCTATAAGAGCCATTGATTCTTGACTCTAATGAGGGTTAGATCAGGCTCCATAGGTTTGCACATAAAACCAGCAATGCTTTGTCAAAAAATGAATCAATGCTCAGAATTTATGGGCAACATTATAAACACAGAATTGGGTAGGTGATTAAAAGCATCGTTCATAATATAATGCTGCTGATATTTAAAGAAAATGTAAATAAATCCTTAAGCATGTTATTCATCCTTTTGAGGCTTGTCTGCCAGAACTACAAATAAACAAGCAAACAATAACAGCATATAGATGTTTGGAAAATAAGCTGCATGATTAGCTAATCTTGTCTAACTGAGGCAAAATGATAAACTGGATGGTACATATTTTGTAGTTTATTACTGTTAGTATGACTGTGTTTCAAGGTCAGAATTTTTATTCCTCTAACTTCATAAAAATGCATGCCTGGAAGAAATTAAAGTTATTTTGTATTATAAATTGCAGCAAATACCAATATTCATTGCTTAGAGGCTTGAAAAATATGACATATCTTACAGCTTTGGGTGAAATTCTTCTTATTGGTTTGGGTCTGGCTATTAATACATCAGATCTTGATTTTTTTCACTCAGAAAGAGCCAAATCTCCACATTCCCAGAATATTCAGTACACTTAGAAATCCACATCTTTGTGTGCAAATTTGCATTTTCAAATTTGCAAACGCAAATTTGCATATTTACATGTTCAATCTGTCAAAACCCTTCTCCCGATAATATTATATATATTACCAATCTGTAAGGCTTAGCTCTCCGGGTCTCTCTCCTCCTCTCTGGGGCAAAGCTTAGTACAGCTGAGAATAATTCTCCATTTGTACTGGGACGAATGATTCCTTAGTGCTGCATTTTGATACATTTACTCATCTTCCTTGAATATCACTTTATTTTGCTAGTAGTCCTATCTAGTAATGGACATACCAGTAGTCTATTTTGCACTTAAAGAGTAATATACCACTTGACAGATGGAAAGATATGGGAGTAGTTATTCATAAAGGAGAGGAGCAATGACTGCAAGTCAATCCAGTAGCAGAAGTGGGAGCCTCCACCTGGATGAGGAGCTTGGCAGGGTGGGATTGTCAGTGGAAGAGGTTGGGAACAGCTTACTGTTGCAAGTCTTTATTTTTTTCACAGTACCAGAACTATGTATCCTTTCACTGCCAGACATATGGGCTGCCCCTAATGAGGCTTACATTATTGCTACTTCATATGCAAGTTGTTTTAAAGCAAGTGAAACTTGCAATGGTAATGAACACTTAAGCAAAACACATTTTTCTTCACTGGCCCATTACTATCCAGAGATAGCTAATACCTGCTAAATGATTTTTCTCTCAAAGATAATACCCAGATAAGCCATTAATGCGTCCTCCCATGCAAAAATGGTGTCAGGTTCTCTAAAAGAAGGATTTTGACTTTACGACCACAGTATCTGAAAGCAAAATACAAAGTCTGGCAACCTTTCCACTTGCATTTGGTGCCTACAGGGGATGCCTGGGTTATGTTTTTGAGGTTCTCTCCAAAGTCATCAGAGCTAAACAGTTGCTTTTCATTTTGTTTTGTGTGTTCTGAAGGTTAAAATTATCAGTTCATTAATGCTTTCAGTAGTAACACTTCCAGAAAGATGCAAAGTATAACAGGACTCATGTTGTAGCCACCAGCTAGTGACCGTGCTACAGCTCAGCAAGGGAACATACACCCACAGAATATTCTGCCGTGATGTTTTTGGTCAGAGGCACTTCCTTTATGTGCAGTGGTCCCCATTGCCTAACTGGTGTCAAAGCAGCTCTTCCTAGAGAGAAAAAGGCAACTTGTGCACAGCCTCCTGCCTACCCCTGATAAACACAGCAGCTCTGATGGTCATATGCCTCTTCAGGGTCAAAACTGGTTGTCCCTAACAAAGCTTCCCTTTATGGGAGCTTGGCTGCTATACTAATGACATAGAGATTTTGGCCCTGTCAGCAGCCTGATTTGGCCACAATAGACTTCAGCAAAACCCTTTCTGAATGCCCAAGAGGAGAATTAAACCCCCCATTTATTTGCAAGCCTTTATGTTTTGAAGAGCATTGATGCTGTGAATGCACCCCCTGTGCATAGTCCCTGGCACCTGGAAGGGCAAAGGAGAAACCCCGTTTGGAAGCTGGGTAACTGTAAGAATATGTATAATTTGACCCTCTGGGTTCAAAGCTGGTTAAAAATGGACTTCTCTTTGCCCCAAGACTAGTTATTTCCTTGACTCTGAGCTGGCTCTAGTTGCAGTCCTGTGGAAACCAGAGGAAAAGCAGACTCAGCCGTGTGCATGGGGACATGCTTTGCAGAAGGTGCCTTTGCTTCTCACCAGCCCATCTCATCTCATCCTGGGCAAGGCAGCCAAAGAGGCTGTCCTGCCTCTGGGAGGCTCTATGGAGGGGTGTTTCCTTAAGGTATGGCAAACTCATCTTCTTTCTCTTCTCTGACTTTCCAGTTAGGACCTAGCTCCTTCCCTTCTCCTCCTCACCACTCCGATGGCCCCTTTCCTTGTCCAGTACCAACAAGCTCTTTGCAAGTACATGAAAAAAATGACTCAGGTTGCTGTTCTGCCTCCAGATACAGAGAGTTGTATTCCCCATTTCTTTAATAACTTAGTTAAATTAGAATAATATTAAGGGGCAGTTTAGTTGAGGATGAAAAGCAAACAGTGCTGCCAACTTCAATAGAAAAATATCTTGAGCCAGGTTTTCATGAATTACACAGTAATCTTAAAAATCAGTTAAAATGACTAAATTGGCCCCTTTTTCCTTTGCGTTCTGCTTTCTGGGTCTTTAGGGTACAATCATAAAGGCTAGAAAATTACTATTAATAAAAACTAAGAGAGGAGCTAGCTGAGCTTCTCATGTCATTGCATGCTTCTGGCAGCCAAAGCTAAAGAATGCTCAAAAATCATAAGACTCAAGATAAAAATCATGTGAGTTGGCACCATTGTTCCAAGACTCCCTGAGAGATCCTGTACCTCCTTCAGAGAGTATAACTGTGTTTTTAAAATTACACCATTGCAAAATTAATCAGGGAAGAGGATCAGATGAAATAAATGGAAGGGAGTTTTGCAATGACTTAGATTTATGGCCAGAGGAGGCTGACTCAAGCCTTGCTGCAGCTCTGGTGCATGTCCTGTCATGTTGCTTCATTCAGGGCTCCGGACACATCTGAGATGAAGGCATGTTGCATGTCTTGACTTCCTTTCGAAGAATCAGCAGAATTGGTGTTCCCTGGGTCACAGAGATTAAACAGTTTCTTATCAGGAGAGTGGCGTGGCAGCAGGGAGGTGAAATCTCTACATGACCGCAGTGCAAGAAATTGTTGTTTTCTTCCCTCAATAAAGGAAAAGGCCAATTTTCATCTTCATCCAGCCTAGGTAATATTTCTGAAGTTAGTTAAACTCATGTTTGTGACTGCAGAGTTATACTTAGTCTGTCAGACCCTATTGATTTCCAAGTATCAACATTTTGTTGCAATATTGTTAAGTATATTACAGCTGTTTTATACACTTTCCAAGGCTCTGTTTTCTGGTTAATCTGTGAATGATTTACAAACTGCTTCTGGTTTCTGAGCTTACCATTAGGTGCTGGGCCATGTAGTTATTTGGAAATGTGTATGATTCAAGCAAATCTTTGACAGCACAGGAAGTGTTCATGTACAAAGGGAGATGTTCAAAAGCACAAAGGATACGTGAGCAACAAACAAGTGTTAAAAGACCAGAAAAGCAGAGCTTCAATGTTCTATGTGTACCATCTTCTAGGTGATTTGGTTATATATTATTTGTGGAGTGTAATCAGCCCCATTGATTTTTACTTTGTAATTTGATGGTTGCAACCATCCCCCAGCAGGAAAATGATGCGAAGGGAAGAACAGATGGCGAGTCAGACCACTACCAGCTGGGTAAAGCTTGTGGCTTGCTCCTCGGGGTCCCAGATTAATTTTTCCCATAATTATGACTGATGCTTTGACCAGGAATGTGGAATGAGTTTTGACTGTCATCAGAAAAACCAAGGGGCTGTGAGCTCCCCGTGGGTGGAGGAGAAGATGTTTCCAAGTGTTACAAGCACTTCTTCACAAGTCTGCTGTGAAGGAGTTGAAATACAGAGTTGGCTATTTGACAAATTATCTTCTCAAAGTTGATAGATGGGGAAAATCTAGTGAAGGTGCCTAACGTTACTCCAAACTGACACCTCAGATCTACCAAGGTTACTCCAAACTGACACGCGAGTCCTTCACTTCATTTGAAGGAAGGTTGGTATGAAGCATGCAGCTCCTACTGTGATTCTGCTGTGTACTTGTTTCAAATACACCTTAAGCAAAAGTATGGAGCAGGATTTTTTTTTTTTCTTTCATGTCTGTACTGCTCTGCATGTCATATTGCTTTACTTCTACCAAAAGACAAGTCATTTGTGTAATATAAACAAAAGCTTTGTTTGCTGTT
>VZTL01029177.1:13382-26434 GCA_013400535.1 Scopus umbretta
GGGGGGGCGTCCCACCTAAGGAAGCTGCACATACTTACATTTTTAAAATGGAAACCTTTAACCCAAGACTGCTCACATTGCCATTCACTACCTTCAGCTCTTTCTGCTGAAAGGGATGAGGAGAACCGGACAGAGATTGTAACATCCCCCTTCTTTTCTGCTCACTGGTGTATTTTAATACTAGCTGTTCAGAGCCACTGCCAAGCCCTCTTTTATTTGGGGTAGAATCTTTTTGGGTTTGGTGGTTTGTTGTCATGTCCGTCCCCCCCAGTCTTTAGTGATCCCTCAAACTGGTGGCCAGTAAGGAAACTGCTGTCCTGCTGCTCCCACACTCTTCTGTCCCCCAAGCCCCCTGCGGTTGCTCCCAACTCACTGCTCTACACAGCACATTTTCCCAGGTTTCTTCTCCTCCCCTAGAAGGATGACTCTTCCCCCAGGTAATCACTTCAGGAACAGCCTTTTCAGGACTACTCGGTCTTACTAGCCACATCCCCACTCTACCTGAACTGGACAACCTCAACACTCTTGCGAGCCCGAGGAAGCTGCTAAGAGATAGTGTTTTGAGTTCAGTTCGCCCAGGCTTGACCTCAGCTTGAGTTCCAACTCCTGAAGTATCTTATCTGTTACAGCAGACCGCATTGGGGCTCTCTCCTAAAGCAACTCTAGGCCATCGTCTCTACCCAGGGTCAGTCTCAGGACAACACTGCAAGGGAAGACAGGATGGATGGCAACTGCTGAACTACGCTCAGAGCACTAAAACATGGATACTATCCCAAAGTGCCAGGCAAGTTGCCTCAGAGCCAGCCAAGTGTCACAGATAAGCAGTGAATCTGCTATAAGGCTGCCCTGCACAAGAGTCGGTCCCAGCTCAGGCACCAGGCAGTCTTCTCTACGGCTTTGTCTCAACAGCAGTATTCTCCAGTTGCTTCAGCGGTAGCTCTAATAACTCAACGCAAATCATGCTAGGCAGCAAATATAACCCACTCCTAGTCTGTCAGGCTTTTTACTTATAGGAGCAGCCTTTTTTCCTTT
This sequence comes from Scopus umbretta, assembly GCA_013400535.1. Lineage (NCBI taxonomy): Eukaryota > Metazoa > Chordata > Aves > Pelecaniformes > Scopidae > Scopus > Scopus umbretta. Next base: position 14,415 of record VZTL01029177.1, read on the forward strand.
TTCTCCTGCCTGCCTCTTCTTGGTTGTCTTCCTCTCATTGCAACACATTTCTGGTAGCAACAGAGTTAGCCAGCACCAGACCTAGCGATCCCAACACTTCTCACTGCTTCCTTGCACACCTCTGCAAAAGAAGCCTAAAAGAGCCTGCCTTACAGATTCACCATATTCAAATTCAGCTTTTTTCCCTAGTCATAGGCTCTTATTCATACATAATCAAGAAACAATAATACAAAGCCAATTCTTTGGTCAGCATCCAATAAGCAACATACACCAGACACTTCCTGATAATCAAGTAGAACGTGAACAAAGGCTCATTCTCATTTAACTGAGATCAATCACAATAAACCTCAGGAAACGCTCATCTTGAGATGTTGTGGGATGTGTAAATCAGACACAACTTCACAAAACAGTGTACAGGGGTGCGACTAGAGACAGTTTATCATTCTAGAATTCAGCTATGGTATGCAATAGTCAGGAATTGGACCTTGCCTACTCTTCATGTTCACAGTATGGATCTTAAAGAGCTTTTCAACAGACAGAACACACTGACAAATGATATGGTGTTTTCCCCTTTTTAGGACAAGATTTGGATCTCACGGGGCAGCCAGAGGTAAAACAGTAATCCAATACCTGTTTGATAGCCCTCTTCCTATTTAGACAGGATTTTCAAGGGTTCTTTGCCAAGTACCAATTACTTCATTTTAGGAGTGGAAGACTATGCTTTGAAACATCAACTTCCCTGTCACTTCAGACAGTATTTTGATATATGGCTACTGCAGAACACAGAGTGGAAGGCAGAGTCTCTGAAAGCAGAAATGCTCCAGTTTATCAGGGTTTGTTCGCTCCAATTCAGCAATCCTGCAGGCCCATGCTGGTTTCCTTCAGACAGCCTTGGGTGCGACAGCACCGTGCTTCCCAGGACTCTGCTGGCGAGGATTAGCTCAGGCACAAAGCTACCCAAATGCAGAGTCACCTCAGATTGGTGCCAGAGTAATACATCCTCTGGAACACAAAGTGCTAAAACATAACAGCGCTGACACACTCACGCAAACAAAAGTCTAACTAAAATTGGAGTAAGATTAGGCCAAAGCCCAAGTTCAGGAAAAGTTACCTACCCCAGCTGAAGTAACAACACAGAGACAAGCAGCGCTTATTTTAAGCATCTCTCTTGCTCTCTGTGCTTCCCATTTCTACTGCCTGTAGGCCACATATCTCCCAGTATATGTCCTCACCACTTCAACCCTGTCCTTCCTCCTCCTCCTCCCTCATGACCATATAACTCACACTTCTTGGCCAACGTCACTTTGAAGGAGATCAGCAGGTTCCTCATGTGCTGCCTCTAGCCTAGAACAGAGCTGCACTCTTCCAGAGGCCAAATGAGCACTCAGCTCAAATTTGCAAAACACCAGCAGGAAATCCCTATGAGCCTACGAACAAAAGCGCTTTGGCCATGGCTTAGCGCAGTAAGGAGGACTTGCTGGTGCATCTACAGCAATGAAGCTTTACTGGTGAATTGTAGGCCTCGCATACAGTAGCCTGCTCCCTTACTCCAGCGCCAAGATAATACATGCAGGCAACAGCTCCATCTTAAGGAATGGAAATTCTAAGCCCCAGTCTGAAAGAGGACAAAAAGCAAGTAGTAGAATACTACTACCTGGAATATCTCTGATACTACATGCAGCGGACCTACTGCATGAGCCACGTAGCATTCCCACACATACAGCAAGCCTGAAGCTGCAGCTGGACTGCGCGCTCAGTAGCCACATCTACAGCAGTACTACCTGCTGAGGAACATTCTCGGGCAGTGGAAAACGTAACCCCTGGCCTCATTTTGGCCTGCGACCATTATCACATTCTTAGGCAATTCCCAGGACTCCTCAGGGACACTCCCAGAAGGCAGCCTGCACGCAGCTATGCTGTTGGTGCACGCTCACCTACAACCCTTGCCATCAGCTGAGAACAAGAGTTCAGGAGTCTGTATAAAATTATTAGGTACCAGTCCCCTTTGGTGCAAGAGAGCATACTGGAACATTTAGCTTCCTAGCTTCGCTGCCTAGATTTTGTGCAGGCACAGAACTACCAGTGCCTTTACAACAGTGCTACTGCAATAGCTTGAATGTATAGACCATCAAGAGACTAGAAATCTCCAGATTCTTGGGCAGAAAGGTACGTGTGGGGTGGGAGGCAGAACGCAAAGGTAAGATTAGAAGGCTTGCAAACTAACCATCGTTCCCAACACTCGTTTCCAAAGCATTCTAGGTAACTGCAAAACGTGCTCATGAAGAGGATCCACTACCTCAGGAGGTCCTCCGAATCCGTAACAAACCATACCTGTAAGGATGTTCTTGAAGGCTTCTTCTACATTTGTTGAATCCAGAGCGGAAGTTTCAATAAAAGATAAGTTATTTTTTTCTGTAATAAACAACAAGTGGTTCAGTTAAAAACTTTAATAGCACTTCTTTTCACCTTTACTTTGAGGTTTTCACCTTCATTTTTAGGCCAAATCAGCTGGGGCACAGTCCTTTTTTTTTTTTTTTCCTGTTACACTAGGAACAAAATGGTGCACCATTTGATTAGCTGCTAGTGTTTCAGCAGCATCACCTTTGACCACTGCCTTTCCACAGCATGAGAACATTTTCCTCACTGCAGCCCTTGTTCAGTCAAGCAATACAATATTATTCTCATCTGGCTACAGATCACTCCTACAAATACCTTGAGCGAGAGCACAGGCAAAAGCATGTTGGCTGCAACAGGAGTTACAATTCTCCTCTGCAACCCCAAAAAGATAAACAGACCTACACTGTCCTAATCAGACCCCACCTCCAAATTACAATAAAACCCCTAGTAATATAGTCTATTTTCTTCTTTCCTCTTACAATGCAAGAGATATGTATTTTTTATCTAAAAAAAAAAGATTGTGATTAACACCCAAACATCACACCTAGAATGATACTGTACCATCTGCCCAGAAATAGGCAAATTTCAGTCATAGAGCTTAAACAGCAACACCTGTACCCCACTAGCTATTTAAAACAACCTTAGTAGGAAGTCAGGGGCAAAAAATAAGATGTTGAACCAAGTGACCAAAGTAATGCATTATCTAGGGCACCTACTAACTTGTTTTGTTTCTCTTATATAGACTTCACTTCTCGTTCATCTGAAAATTCAAAGCAGTTTTACTAACCACAGGGTACTTGCTTACTAGCAAACTTCAGAAAACGTGTTTAAGCAAGCCCTAGTAATATTCCTATAAGGGTTTTAAAGGCTACACATTTAAATTCCACCTCAAGGTTGATAGCCACACAAAAGTAAGCTGAATGTCCCTAGGCCTATAAGGGCAAAAGGGTATTTGAGCAGTATTCTGCAAGGAAAGGGAGAGAGAGAGAAGTAACGGCAGCAGCTCACATAACACACTTGCTTTCTCCCAGCAATCTGCAATCTCCAAGTCTGATAACCCACTGCATTTAAATGAAACTAGATGACACTCCTATATGTATCAGTGCTCTGGAGCAGAAACTACACCATCTAACAGAAGGTTCAGTACTCATTTGCAGCTGTCCACATCGATACGTACTCAGTAGAACCAGGCTTCTGGGAAGAAAGGAAAGACATTTTGTGTTGTGATGTTTTATATGGTGTCATTTTCTCTTCTAAATGTTGCTTACTGTTTCCAGCCTTGCTAGAGGAAGTGTTTAATCTTCAGCTATCAGGCAGCTCAAGGACAGTGTTTCAAAATCAGGTACTACCACTAGATTAAAAAAAAAAAATGCCCCAAAACTAAACTGAAACACGAAACAACCACACACACTATTTNCCCCACACACTTTTTAAAAAACCAAGGTTTTTTTTTTTTTTTTTTTTTTTTTTTTTTTTTTTTTTTTTTTAAATCTTAAATGCCTTTTTTAGGGTCAAAAATAAAACTTGAGGCGAAAGTTCAGTCCTGGACAACAACAGGGTGATTACAGCTTGCACCAACATCATCCAGTTCAGAAAGCACCAACCCAGAAGACACTGTCTACAAACCTGCAAAAGCCCGGGCCTCGTCAGTGGGCACAGCTCTCAGATGGCGGAGGTCGCTCTTGTTACCCACCAGCATGATGACAATATTGTTGTCTGCATGATCTCTAAGCTCCTTTAGCCAGCGCTCCACATTCTCATAGGTGAGATGTTTGGCAATGTCGTAGACAAGAAGAGCGCCCACAGCACCACGGTAATATCTGAAACCATAAGGCACGTTCCTTCATGGAGAGCTCTGTCCGGGTTAGAACAACAAACCTGGTATCTGGCTCTTCTAAACTGCTTACTACTAAAAACACTCTCCCCTGCTTTCGAAAAAGTTGTGCTGATGCAAATCCTGTTGTTGGGGGGTTTTTTTAAGCCTAAAACCAAGTTCCAAATGCTAGGGTTTTTTTTAAGGGCATTCCTAAAAAATTCCAATGTATGTAACAAAATGCTGAAGCGACTGCAGAAGCCGTGACATTTTTAGTCTGCTAAAACAGTGTGCAAGAAAGCTCGCAATGCACTTCAGAATCAGTACCGCTAGAATGTTTTTGTGAAGTTGTAACCTATCTTTCTACCAGGAAAACAGTCTTTAGTAAGATGTTGGTATTTGTTGCTGATCTTCCAAATACCTCCTATCCCTCTTAAAAATTAAAGAGGGGGACTCTGGGCTATATTGACACTTACTCAAAAGCCCATAGTCCCAGAACACAGTTTGCTCCCTCAGTGCAGGTTTGGGCCCATTTCAACTCAAGCCAAGGGCTCAGGACGGCACAAGACAATCTATATCAGCAATCCTATAATGTCCATATCTGTCTTCCACACAATCCTACCATTTCTCCTCTGCTCTGCCAGCACCCGTCCGACACGTCATCGAACCGATTCAGGGCACCAAGTCAGCAGAAAACGTTCACTCCTTACTGCTGGTTGGCGTTCTGCTGGCTTAGCACGCTGAACTGGCCTAGCGATATGTCAAGCGAGAGCTCATGCCAGCCCAAAGGAGAGGCAGGATCACAGGACGACAAATGCACCGATTCGCATCGGCCAAGTCTGTTGTTGAACCAGACTCAGCCAGCAGTTTTTCTGCTAAGCTTTTACAGCAGTAAGAACAATTTAAGGGTCACCAAAAAAAAAAATTCTGAAAAACATGCTAACAATTATGGAAAAGATGCAATTTGAAATCACCACTTACATCTGCTTCTGCATTACTTTGGTTTTGCATTCCTTCCCTATAGATTATTCCCTTTAGGCTCCACGCTCTTCTATTTTTCTCCCATCTATTCTACAATACCCTATTTCACCTCAATGAAAAAAGTTCCCCTTACCTTGAGTTTAATACAAATGGCTCAATCTGTGCATGATTCAAAAACAAGTTTGTACCTTTAAAAACTGATATACATCTGTAACACTACAAAATTTCAACTCGCTGATCAGAATATGCCCTGGATAACTAGGCCTGCCAATAGGGATTTCTTTTTTCCCCCCCTCTAAAAGATACTTTTGCCTACTACCAGCATAGAAACAGATACACCCAGAGTTTAAATCTTCAGACACTGTCTGGATTAACAAGGTGCTGTACATGAAAGCTTCTCAACACTGTTCTAAATAGGGATGTGCCTAATGCTGCAGAGTCAGCATTATCACAGTTGCCTTCCGACTTACCGGTTATTCAGCATGCACTCTTGGACCTAATTTTCAAGGCTGTGACTAACTCCAAGACACTGAGATTTCAAGGGAGTTTGTGGCTGCAGACTGTCCTAAAAATGCCCTCAGTCTCAAGATGGAGGCAGCAACGAAGACCAGAAGGCACTGGCGTTATGGTAAGCTACCATGCCTACACCAAAACTCAGTGCCAAACAGTACCCAGCTTGCATCAGAAATAACACTCATTCCACATGACAAAGATAGCACATCCAGGGCAGGTAAAAAAAAACGGAAATCACAAGACTCAAACAGAATTTCCCACACTTTTGATTTAACATGTCGTTTTTTCTATAATAGTATCATTCGAATCTAAAAATTACTTTCATTATATTAATCAAGGAACACAAAAGTATTTGCTACCTTATGACTTAGATCTACACTGAAGTCTGTCGTAATGATTTTGTCACATGTCCCAAAGAAGTTTCATTAATTCTCTACCCATAAATTCATCTGTTCCATCTCTGCTAGAATTCTGCTGGTAGCCTGAGCAAAGACACAGTACTCACGCTGAGGTAATGGCACGGTATCGTTCCTGTCCTGCAGTATCCCAGATCTGTGCTTTTATCGTCTTCCCATCCACCTGGATGCTCCTGGTGGCAAATTCCACCCCAATGGTGCTCTTGCTCTCCAGATTGAACTCATTGCGCGTGAAACGTGACAGAAGATTACTCTTCCCAACTCCAGAGTCTCCAATCAACACAACTGAAAGAAGAGACATTATTTTTGAAATTAATTCTTCACACCAGCATTTACATAGCGCAGTGGTGCTATCTGGCTGCTATGTTGCCTTGCAGGCAGGACCCAGAGGAGTTGAAGCCAGATAAACATAGGAGAAAGTTATGCTGACAACACCTCAGACTTTACTACTCACAGCTTGCTTCCCCAGCCCCAAAACAGCCCCAAGCCTTTTTGTTGATAGCAGCTGCTCCCTTCCTCAGAGATGGAAATGAGAAATTGCTACAGCGACTGTCAACAGCTAACATTGCTTTGGAGGCCCCAGGCCGCGGCCAGTAATTGGAGGTAACTAGATTTCCCTTGCATACTCGACCTTTTGCAGAGGAAGGCTGCAACCCACATTTTAAGAAGCACTACAGTCAAGACATGGCAACAGGCTACCTGTCTGCCTGACAAAAGCCTGTGTACAGTATAAGCCTGCTCTACTTAAAAACAAAAAAAAAGAAAACCACCACAGTAAGTAAACAATTATTTGCAGTCCCTGTTGGGGTCATACGGAGTGTTTTATTTCAATAATTTAATTCATAAACATGTTCATCACAAAAAGGGAAAAATGGGAGACATTTGATGCTACAAACAAGATGCAAAGCAGAACTTCATCCAGCAAAAGTAGTTCTAGTAGATTGCACAAGAAGTAAAAGATGAGCTAAAGATCTCTCCCTCCACACGAGGTGTTGCCATGTTAACGGAAAAATGTTAGTGCAGAGAGATCTTCAGCACACAAAGCCCATCTTCACTGAAAGCAACTGTGCAGAAAGGTACGTCTCGTAGTAGGAGTCTCCCCCTGCTCTGGGGTGAAGCTCTCCGCTGATCCCGAGGCACACCTCTTCGCCATTCCTGCTCCAGCAGGCTGCTGCTTCTCACCCAGCCACGGTATACCGGGCTCTCCACGAGACCTTCTCATCACCAGCTCCAAAGACAAGATCTGTCACACTAGGTTGTTTACTACGCAGCTAACGCAACTACACGCATTTTCTCAAGTCCCTGTATTACTGACTAGAGCAAGAAAGACCCGGAGGGAAACAAGACTACAAGCAGCTAAGCCACCCTCCCTTCGCCTCAGCAAATACTGTATCGTATCGGACTGTGGTATCAAGCTAGCGGTATCCCGGCTGGAGCAGAAGGAAAGAAGGGCAGTCTCAGTGAGGTCTCTTCAACCTTGGGAAGATTTCCTGCTTTGGTTCAAAGTATAGATTTCCTGATCCTCCTCATTCCTATGATCTGTTTTTCCTATAGAAAAGCAGACATGGGCAGAAAACATTCCTGATCCCTCCACAAGAAGTTACAGAAGACTCTTCTCATTTCTTTCAGCATGAGCTTTCAGAATGAGCTCACCAGCATTCTCCCAGGGCCAAGGATCATACTCATCTTTTAGTGTTATTACAGCTTTTTTCTGCCCGGGCTGTTGTTTCAGGACACAGCTCTGGCAGCGTGCTGCTCCAGTTCACGTACCTCCCCACCCCTGCTAGCACATTCCCGAACTTCGGCTGCAGCCCTCCGTTACTCCGCTGCGACAGCTCCCGAGCCGCACGGGGAGATTGCTAAAATGACTCCCCGCCCAGCATTTCATCCAGCTGACAGCACCGATAGACGGACAATTGTGCTAGCACAGCTGAACAGTCAAAATACAACAGAGGCAGGAACAGGCAGCCCGTGGATCATGGCAAGGTGCCACAACTCCCCACCCGGGATAGCTTAAATCAGCTCCTCGCAGTGCACTGCCTTCACTGGCAAACAGCCTCAGCCGCTTTTTAGGTATGAGAACAGATATGTAAAAAAGATTTTATTACGAGTTCTAACTCCAGGATTTTGTTAGCTTTCTTTTCCAGACAAACAGTTTTTCATCACTAATTCCATGGGGCCTTCCAAGAACAGGCTGAAGGTCACCCATCTTGCAGAGTGATCTGCTGGCTTGGAGTAGGCTGTACCCTAAAGCAAAGCCCTGACCATAACCAGAAGGAGGTAAGAACATCCACCACACAAGCTAGACCAGCTTGGAAAACCCCTGAAGCTTCCAACTGTTTTCCAAAGGGAGTTACCTTCTCATGAATCTGCAGCTTGAGAAAGCACAGCCGTCTTCCCAGGTTCTAGCCACCTCCTATCCTCTGGCATTTTAGAATTATCAGCTTTGTGCATAAACTGTACAAACGGCTCTCAGGTCATTAACTCCATCTGTCGCAGGAAGAAAATTCAGGGGGTCCTGCACTACTTTGGCTTGTTACTCGCCTCTGCTGCAATCTGGAAGCAAAGCACCAGGCTCCCCTACGTCCTAGCAGAGCTTGTAAGAGAGCATTTTTGAGAAGTCGCTGGATGCAGAAGTAACAAAGGAAAGCAACCAGATCCCAGCTCAGTAAATAATGTTCTCTCTACCTTCCAGTTTTCTTGTTAATACTCAAATCTTGAGCATTTTCACTTTCAGGAGAAAGATGCAAAGACTGGAGGCCCGTGTGCAGACAGAACCCAAACACTTTTATTTTCTATGGGAGTTGAGCAAGAAGATACTTTCAAGATTCCGGACTAAGTGATTAGATCTCAGGAAAGTTCCTACATTTGGGAACAGGCCACCAGACAGCAACGCCCGTTCAAATGCAGAAGTCTCGAGAGAGTAGGAAGGAAAGTTCCAAATCAGATCTACGAGCCTGAATACTCCCTAAACACATCTCGCCAGAATCGAGGAAGTCACGCTCCCTAAACGGCCTTCAGGGCCAGCACTGGTAATGGAAAGCTGCACTGGTTTCAGCCGGGACGCGACCTGAGCCAACAGCCAGCACCAGTCCTCATCAGACGGCTCAGCACACAAGCAAGCCACGCTCAGTGCCCCTTTACATCCTGAATCCTGGCGCTGCTTCTTCAGTCCTTCCCGATTTTTCGCTCTCCTCCACCACACTGTGCCAGTCTGCAGGTCACCGTTCACCACGTTACTTGGTCACCGTTCACCACGTTACTCGTCCGGCAACAGCGAAGCATGCAGATCTGTCACCATCATCACCCTGCTTCCCGTGTCTTGTTAGGCCTCACAACACCCGGACCTACAGCCGCCCAAGCGGAGCACAATCCCCCCACCCGGACACTGCTTCCTACCTCGGGATCCTGGTCCAAAGCAAGCGAAAGACAGAATTAAAAATCCAGGGGAACACATCGTTGGTAAGGGGGAAAAAAAAAAAAAAAAAGATCAAGTTTATGATTGAATTTTAGGTCCGTTAGTTTATTAATCTGGCAAAAAGAATATATTCTTTTGAACAATCAAGAATATTAAGACTCTCTGTAGGAGGGACCACATAAGCAGAGTTCATTATAAATATTAAGTACATAAGGTTGCCAGATATTGATGACTAATATGACACACATTTGTTTTTAATAGGCACAGCCTTTGTTAGGCTTAAGCTCTAATCAGAACAGTCTAAATTCCCACAAAGGTAAGAGAAAGCTCTTTTTTCCATGGGTGTGTTTTCCTTCCTTTTTCATGAGCCAGCATACATCTGCACAACCTCAAATTTAATTTTTAAAATAACCACTGATAATAGCTAATCTTCTCGAGAGGAAAATTAATGTGCAGATCACATTTTAATAGGTACAAGGCTTCCAATATTTTAACAGCTATTAAAAGGTCATTAATTCAATTCCAGATCCAACCCATTCAAAACTCATCATGAAAAGTTCTTGCTTTTTAACCGTCCCAGCTACAAAACTGATTGGGAACAGAGCCCTGAACCTCTGGCCTTGCTTGGGTTACATCACCGAAACGCATCTACAAGATCCTCGCAGCCCCGTTATCCTGCGCAGCTCTGCGTACGGAGTTCAGCTTGTCCTCCCAAAGGTTGACTCAGTCACTTCGTTAACAAACAACATTTTGTTGTGATCAATAAAATAAGCAGTGCTGACTGCCGGGATGCACACAGAAGGAAGTGAAATTGGGAATAAAGATACAGAGGCACTACTTCAGCGGCACTACAACTTTGACTATAACCACGCTCGCATCCCCAGAGTGCCACCAAACCCTAAATTAGTTTTCGCCTGCTGTGTGCTAGGCCCAGTAAGCCAACAGCGTCCGTGTCTCCTGCAGCCCTATTGAAATGGCCGGGCCTAAAGCACGAGCTGATGGACAAGGCGAGCGGTCGTTCTCGTCTGCAAGAGAGCACCAAGAGCAGCGAGCCCGCCACGCACAAACACTGTTCCTACAAACTCCTTGGCCATCTTCACCCCTGAACAACTGTTTCATGGGCAGCATTTCACATGAAAGAGATTAACAATAAATGGGGCTCTTTGCCTTTCTAACTTTTCATAAAGTTGATTAATATAACCTATGCTAAATGACAGAGGTTCCTATACAAGCAGTTCCAGATCTTCCACTACACAAAAAAAGGAAAAAAAAAAAAAAAAACAAGAAAAAAACTGTGCCGTTAAAGCAACACTGCATTCAACCAGAGTCATCCTAAATAACATTACAATGCAAGGATGCAAATTTCTTAAACAAGTGCAACAGTAAAAGCTGAAATCGGAGTCCAACCAAATTTCCTTCGGAAATACACGGTAGGGGAAGTGGTCAAACCTTAAATTTAATAAAAATAATCTCTCCCAGACTGCGACCCTTCTCCACCGTTATTTCTATCTCCGACCACTACCTGTGCCTGACAGAAGAGAGTTGGAAATTGTCGATGTAGCCAAGAAGGGTCTGAACCAGAAGTCAATCAAAGCCCTGGACGTGACGTTTTTCATTATGTCAATTCCCCTTGCTATTTAATTCCAGTATTGGAGGGGGCAGAAAGGAAAGGAGGGGGAGTTGGTCTGACAGTGGAGACCTCTTCCCACTTTGTCCCATTTACGTTTGTTATTTCTCGCCTAGTCCCCAAAAGCCTAGAAGGAAGGAAGGAAAAGATGAGTAGATAGGGAAGAGGTTTTTTGTGAGTTCGTTTTTAAAAGAACAAAAAAAATGCACACAACTACCCCGACCCAAAGGACGCCCAGAAGAGGACAATTCTCTCCGCCGTTTCTCATGAAGTTAAGTGCTATAAAGTACGCCAAGTTACTCTGCAGCATCAACACAGCAGCGTGGTTCCTGACCAAATACCTTTCGGTTCCGTTTCACTCCAGATAAAATTAAAAACACATTTCAAAGGGGCGTAAGTATTTTCCAAGATGAATGCAGTTTTGCCTACCTAACTGACTATGCACAGCGAGAAAAAAAGAAATGAAATGTTTAGGCTTTCAAATTCCTGGCTATTAAACCCCTGGGGAAATAGACGGTGGAATGCCTTCAGAAGGGAACTAGACCCCCCCAGTTTAGCATATTTTGGAGGCTAGTCCTCTGCTTTACAGGCAGAGAAGCAGTAAGGGTTTTTTTGTCCCCACTCTCTTGAAGACTGTAAAACAAACGCACTGAACAGCGTATCGTATTATATATGATAGATCAAGTAGGTATGTATATAGATTTTACTTGCAGATACTTTACATTATCTACATAAAATATGTAACAATCTATTTCAAAGCACATAACAGTGAAGTATTTCCAGAGACGAGGAACTGCGGGGCACGCCGCCGCCTGCGCTGGGTGCGGGGCGCCCGACCCCCGGCCCCCGGCCCCC